>JADRCD010215155.1:4416-16467 GCA_019843815.1 Montemys delectorum
ACACACACACACACACACACACACACACACACACACACACACACACAGTAGAAATGGTAAGAAATTGCATATAAAAGCCATATTGCTCTGTAATGTGTTTCTGTAAAGAAACATTCTCTGCAAATATTTTCTGGTATTTCTTCATTAAGAATTTATCTTCCCCTTTTGATATTTCTTGGTGGTTACATATTGCATAATAAAGTTTTATTTTTTACTTATATATCTTAAAATTAATATCCATTTCTATTGCAAAGTTATTTCTATAGTAGTTGATTAAGTTGAGCATCGAATTCATGTTTTAAAACTGTATCTTTTATAATTCTTTGAAATTAGTGTCTTTCTCTCTTCCTTCCTTTCTTTCTTCCTTTCTTTTTCTTCCTTTCTTTCTTTTCCCTTAGATTACTCTCCTAATCATTATTGTCAATATACTTCCCCAAGGAGAACAATAAAATTCATTTTAGTAAATCATTCAACAGGACACATTGATTTTCATATAAAATCAAGTGTCCTAAGTAAGTTTACTAAATAGAACTAGGTAATGTGTTCTATAAAGTTTATAAATCATTTTTCAATTAGTTTAACTGCATCCATCACTTCTGAAAGCTATATATCAAAATTAACATTGCATTATGATTTTATAACATTATCATAACAGTTTAAGAGCTTTGTTTTATGTATTTCATCACTATTATCTGTGGTTCATTAAGAGTTATGGCTGGTTTATCTTTTGAGGATGTAAAACATTGGCTAGTAACAACATACTGGGCCTTCTTTAGAGGTAGCTATCCTTTTGCTTTTACATGCTATTCAGTATTTTTTATCATCACAAATTTGGTTAAATTTATCTGGTATTTACTTAAATTTTAACTTTTTATTTCTTTGTAAACTCAATTATAAGAATGTAGTAGACAGATTATGCACTTTACCTTTTCTTTAACCTGTGATTTACTTTATTGGATATTTTATTTACTTACATTTCAAATATTATCCCCTTTCCCAATTTCCCCTCAGGAAACCCACCTATCTTACCCCCTTCCCCCTGCTTCTATGAGGGTGTTCCCCTACCCACCCTCCCACTCCCACCTCCCTGCCCTGACATTCCCCTACACTGGGGCATCATGTCTTCACAAGACCAAGGGCCTCTCCCACTGATGTCCAACAAAGCCATCCTCTGCTACATATGTGGCTGAGGATTATCACATCCTCTGCTGAGTAAGCCACCCTATCTTCCAGTTTTTTAGCACTTGTTAGGAAGCAGTCAGTGGTGCCACAAACTAAGTTATTATTAATGGTGATATTTGTCAAAGTGGCTAAAATATTTTTCTATGATCAGAAACTTCCACATACAATTAGAAACAATTGTACCATCTGTATATATCCCAGTGGCTTCCTAGCAGGCATCTATAGTCTTTATCAGCTAAGTTGTTTTACTCAGAGTCCAGTCAGTCAATTACCTTCCCTGGAACATTACCTTCCCTTTCCTGTGCGTGTTTAACGTCACATTCAATATACATTTACTCAAAATGTATGTATGAACTTTAAATAATAGCACATCTACTACTTAAATTTAAATGGCATCACTAATGCTGTTATGGAGTTACAGAGTGATGGACACTGTTCATTGTCATCATAACTAGACTATGTTAGAGAGCTCAAGTGGACTGCTAAACAGATCAAAATTTGTTTCCCAGCCTTTACCCAGGAGTAAATTTGATGTGCTTTACTCTTCCCACATCATCACTTAGAATGTTTATTGCTTAATCACTTAATTAGAAACATTAAATATAACATTAATTTGCTGGGTATTTTTACATTGCTGGTATATAATTATATAGCTGTGTTTAAAATTAAATAATATACACATTAATTTGTTTTGACTTATCATTTTAGAATCTTTTATCTCTTAATTAATAAAGTTTCATGAAATAATCCAGTTGGAAACTCAGAAAATATTCTGAATTCATATAAATGTATATGTTGGTGTATGGACAAGTGTTCCTGTACAACTATAAAATCAGAACAATTAGAAAGTAAGAAGTGATAACAGTTTAATTAAAAGTTTGACAAAATTAATAGGTAAGTTAAAAAATCATATTTTAAAGTTTTTCCTCATTGTTCTTCTTGCAATAAAGAAGAATACTACTTATAAATGTGTATCTGGTCTTCTTAAGGATACCAGTCTTGTTTTTGTTATATTTGGCTTTTTCCTCTTAAGAATTAACTATATGAATATGTATATGATTAAAAATATTGTAAAAATATGGTCAATGTGTCTGACATTCAGTCAGAACCAAGAGCATACACAGGATGATCTGAGGCCCCAGGCACAAATATAGCAGAGGTCTGCCTGGTTGGGCCTCAGTGGGAGAATATATGCTTAATTCTGGAGAGACTTGAGATCCCAGGGAATGAAGAAGTCTGGTGGGGACTGGGGAGCACCTTCTCAAAGCAAGGGGGAGGAGGAATGGAACGAGTAACTGTGGGAAAGGGGAACAAGAGGAGGACAATGACTGGAATGTAAATAAATAAATTAATAAAAAATTATGGTCAATGACATCTTTATTGGTGACATCTCAAAAACAAATATATTCATGCGATTAAAACACATCAGGGAAAATTCATACACACTTGAGAGTCTACCTGTTTCTCTTTCCTAAGAATAATAAAATATTAAAGAAAGTGAAACCCACACACTTCATTAGACTTCCAGTTAGTTATAGGATCAATTGGTGTGATGCAATGATGAGAGAATTTCAACTTACAAAACCAAATGTTTATAAGCAAGAACCTTTACAGAAAATTGAAGTCAAAGGGAAAACCTAAGTTGTTGTTGATGAATTTACCTTATGTTCTTTTTATAAAAAAATAAACCTTCCAGGGAAGCCATTCACGGGTAATGTGTCATTTTTAGTCCTTTCGCCTCCAGGTCCTTACCAAGTTCTTACTGTGACCTTCTTTGTAATATTAATGCATGCTTAAAACATGGAGAGAAAAAAGCAGTCCTTTCTAAATTCACCCAGAGGGCTTATTATTAACAGGGCTTGACATCAAGAGAAACTATTTACCAGGTCCTAGTCTACTGGGGTTTTCTTTCAGAACTTGTTTGACTGGGTAAGAGGAAAATGCTGGTCTCTAAGCCCCTTTTGCTTTCCATAAAAGAAAAAGGAGGAAAGCACACTAGTCTAGCCGCTTCAGCCACTTGCGCACATTTTGAGTTGGTAGGCTTGGATAGAAGTGGATGGATTAGTAAATTCGGTGGACTGGAAACACCTGGTCATAAAAACTTTGAATCCTAGTCATAGCATACTGGAAGATGCTGCTCAAGTGCTTTACATAGCCCAAAGACTCTTGAACTGAGTCATTTTTACTGAATGTATGCTGGTTCAGTTTTAAACAAACAAACAGACTAAAGCCATAACAATGAATTGGAAAATCAGTTTGAAAGGATGGATAGCTAACATATCAGAATCAGACTCAAACAAAGTAGAAATATTGCAGTTATTAAGTTGAGAATTTAATATAATTATGACTAATAAACTAAACAATAAACCCATCATGTCAATAGTGTTTATTTGTAATGGTAAAAATCATTTTATTTTTCACATAGACAGATAGCATTTCCTTTGCACTTTTACAGGCTCAATATATCTTGTGGTAACAGCAGTTTCTTGTGTTCTGTCAGGTAGGTTGTAAACTACTCTCCTAGTAATATGAGTCTTTATGCACTTACAAAGAAATACATATTTCCAGATCTCTACTATATGAATTGATGACCATTATAAATGTCTGAATAGTTTCAGCAAGTGAGGTGGTCCATATTTAGCAGTCGATAGCTTTAGCAATAGCTTGGGTTGTTTGGGAATTTTCACAGGGCCCCTTTAATGAATAACTTGACTTTATGCAACCCCTTTATGGCACTGGAGGTTTCTTTTTTGTTGTTGTTGTAGTTGGTTTTTTGTTTTGTTTTGTTTTTGTTTATTATTTATTTATTTATTTTGGAGACAGGGTTTCTCTGTGTAGCCGTGGCTGTCCTGAAACTCACTCTGTAAACCAGGCTGGCCTCAAACTCAGAAATCTGCCTGCCTTGGCTTCCCAAGTACTGGGATTAAAGGTGTGTCCCCCACCCTGGCTTGGAGGTTTCATTCCATGACAAAAGGTGCCTAGTTGAAAGTTTCTCTCCCCTTTTATTTGAGGATTTCATTTAGATTTCTTTCACACACACACACACACACACACACACACACACACACACACACACTCGTGCACTTCTATTGTAGTAGGTCTCTGTATGACCCTTAATTTTAGCTATCCCTCACTATATTTTTCCCTAAACCACTTTTCCATACCCTCCCTATGTGATCCTCCCATTATAGCCCTCACCCCCTCACACACCCATAGTTGTCTATTCTATTTCTACGTCTTTGGAAAACCTTCTCTGAACTCTAGTGCCTTACTTTGTACATAACCCCTGTTGTTCCATACATTTTAGCCTCCTATCAAAAATGTATTAGCTAACTTCCTCATATAAATAAATATACTCTATGTTTATCTTTTTAGGCATGGGTTGTTTCACATGGAATGTTTTTCCTAGCTCCATTTATTTACCTGAAAATTTTATGAATTTGGTTTTTAAAAAAACATCCAAGTAATATTCCATTGGGTATATGTATCACATTTTCTTTATACATTTCCCATTGTTGGACACATAAACTGTGTCCAATTTCTGACTCTTGTGAATAGAGCCCCAAGGAATATGGTTGAGCAAGTGTCTTTGTAGTATGATGCAGAATTCTTTGTACATACGCCCGAGATTGATATAGCTAGATTGTGATGTAGATCTATTTCCAGTGTCCAACCATACTGAAACTACATATCTCAAAGACTAGGAAAAAATTAACTACTGATGTTTTGTCAAAGAAGCATAACAATAACATGATCCCTAATGATGTTCTGCTATACTCATAAATCAGTGTCTTGCTCAGCTATCATCAGAGAAGCTTTTTTCCACCGAAGACGATACAAATAAAAAGACTCATAATTGGGCAATGTGCAGTGAGAGCCTGTGAAACTTTTAGTTGTTGAAGATATGTCAATCAAATCCTTCCACTTAGTACTCACAGAATTCTGAAGAAGAGGAGGGAGAATGATTGTAAGAGCTGGGTGGAGATTGAAGACTCCAAGGAAACAGAAAAAAAAATGTGAATTTTATTGATTTTGACATTGTCTACAATCCCAGGCCCAGTAGTAGATGGCAACTGCAAATCAAGCTTAATAGTATTTTTGGATAGGTTTTATCTTACAAGCCTTTGCCTTGGCATTGATTTTGTCTCTTATTGTTTTGTTTTAACTTGCAGATCTTCTGCTTATATATTAAAGGTACTGATTTTGTTTTAAAGGGTTTTATTTGTGTGTGTACAAATGACTACGTCTCACTGTCAATGTGTCTTTTCTGTTTCTGTTTAATTTTTCCTATTCTCTTGGCTTTATATAGTAGTAATAATAATAATAATAATAATAATAATAATAATAATAATAATAATCATAGATGCTTGATCATTTTACAATGAGAATGACAGTAAAAATGTGAAATTAGGTGGGGGAGGAAGTGTGAAAGAAAGGCTCTGAGAGGACTTGGGAGAGGGGAGCTATAATCAGAATATATTATATCAAAGCAAATCTATTTTCAATTAACAATAAGAAGAAAAAGAATGGGAGAAAACATTAGTGGTTAGTGTTTCTGAGAGGTAGAACAGTGAGTGTCAAGGATAATCCTCTCTAGGTCCCTGAGATGAGTTCTATCATTTTTACTTATTTCCCCCTTCCAAATTGTCCTCTTCGCATCATACTTAGAAAATAATTTCATTATAATCACAAATACACATTAGTTGTATATACTAGTGTGCTTCATTGTAATATATCCACTGTGAAATTTTTGTTGAATATTTTATTTATTTATATTTCAAATGTTACCCCCTTTTCCAGTTTCCCCTCCACAAACCCCTTATCCCATTCCCCCTCCCCCTGCATCTATGAAGGTGCTCACCAACCTACCCACTCACTCCCACCTCACTGCTCTTGCATTCCCCTACACTGGGGCATCAAATCTTCACAGGACCCAGGGTATCTCCTCCCATTGATGCCAGATAAGGCCATCCTCTGCTACACATGCAGCTGGAGCCATGGGTCCCTCCATGTGTGCTCTTTGGTTTTCCATTGTGCAGTTTTGTTATGAGTGTTTTTGCTTTTCTAACAGTATTTTGCCTCTCCTTTCTTCTCTACATGGTGCTTTCATAATCCCCTCAGATTTCATCTACTACTTTTATACTGTCATTTTGTAAGTACTTTTTAAACCAAGATTCTACACATGGCACCAGAGCTGGCTTACATTTGCTTAGAATGATTACAGGTTCTATCCATTTTCCATTTTCTTACAAATGGCCTTCTAATTTTGTTGATGACTGACAATAATCCATTGTCAAATAATCATTTGTTGATGACTGACAAAAAAATGGCTTGTAGCCATATTTTTTATTGATTCATCTGGAGATAAATGCCTGGTCTTATTTCAAGGCATGGACATTGTTCACAGTACCAAAATAACATTAATGTGCAACTACAATAACATAGATTTATAAGATGATGACTCCCATTATTTCAATCATATGCCCAAGCTGGGCATGTTTGTGTCATACAGTAATTCTAGTTTGAGTTTGATGAGAAACCTTCATAGAATTCTCATAGTGACTGCAATTATTTATATTTCCATCATGAGTTACATATATAACATCTCTTCACTGAGAGAGGTCGTGGCATGAACTCAATAGGAGAGTGACTTAGAAACAGAAGCTAATGCAGAGTCCATGGAGAAGTGCTTATTACTAGCTTGCCTCTCATGGCTTTCTCAACCTGCTATTTTATAGTACCCTGGCACACCAGCCTAGTAATGGCACTGACCACAATAAGCTGAGCTTTCTCAGATCAACCATCTACCATCAATCAAGCGAAGTCTTGCCTATAGGCCAATTGGGTGATCATATTTACTCAATTGAGATTAACTTTTCTAAAACAACACTAGATGTGTCAAGTTGCTAAAATACTAGCCATCACACAGAAATTCTTTCTTCCAAATATTTTTTGCTACCTTTATTTTGTTCTAATGATGCCTCAAACCATGCATATTTGGATATTTTTAAAGGAACCTTAAAGAGTGCCTTCACTTACCTAGAGGCTTAGTTTATCATTCATGAGTTTATGTGGTTAGTGATGGAGAAATACCACTATTGATGTTAAGGTAGATTTAAACGTACATATAAAAGGATAAAAGAAAAATGGATTATAATGATCAAATGTGTGGAATAATTATTGTTTAAAACATGTATTTTATTATATTTGAAAGTCACACTACATTTTTTTTTTCATTTCAATCCAAAGTAGAACAAATTTGACAATACTTTGGGAGCAGATTAGAGCCTCCGGGCAGAGTTAAACTACATTTACTCCAAGAATATAGAAAAAAAATTATTGAACTGAGGTATAGGTAAAAGAGAAAAACCCAAATGAAATCTTACTATATATTTATCTTTATCATAAGAAGTTGGGTGACTTTTAAGCATCAACTTACCCCGTCTTCATTTAGAAAGAGAAAGTGATTTAGTTGAAACTCCCTGCTGTGCTTTCATAGTTACTTCTATACATTTATATTTTCTAGTGTTTTACATAAAAATAAGCCCATTCTGGGCTCTCTATGACCTTGAATGACTTCTGAAAATGTGTACTTTTGTATTAGATAATTACTATTTGGTGCACAAAGGAAGAACAGGTAGCAGGGGTAAATCCCAGGCAGGCAAGAGGGGTTAGGTGGGTAAGTATGAAAAGGCATGAGCTTGTCAGAAATGAGTGGAAAATAAAATAAATGATTTAACAACAGAATTACCATTTAGATAACAAGATGCCAATATTATTTACATATGAGAGGCCTTACCAATAAATGAAAACAGAGCAATAAAAGTGTCAGAAATATACAGGGGAAATTACCAAATACTTATTTCAAGATGATAAATTACAGGGAAACTATTAATGAAACCAACTTAAGTGGAACTGTCTACGTACCTGTCAGATAATCTACCCTTGTCTGTGCTTACGTGTTCCGTAATCTCCAAGGCAAGCCTGAAACATAGTGTTGAATCATGGGTTCATGTAGCTAAAATGTTCAAGTAGTAAATCTGATATTCAAGAGAGTTATTGTGTGACTAATGGATTCATAGCATGAAAAGAACATATGTGTCAACCACAGGAATAAATCACTGTCCAAATGGAGGGAAGAAGATGGAACAGGGAACACAGGTTTAACCATAGTGCACAGATAAACTGCATTTTGAACCTGATGCCAAATTTTTCGGGCAACTTCCCAATAAATATCTTCAGATGACATTCTACTGAAAGAAACTGAACCATGCAACTACAGAATGTATGTGTAAAGAAGGACTAGAGTAGCCATGCTCTACATCACAATGATTAATTTTTTATGTGTGAATGTAGTCATTTTATAGAGTGATTCATGTTTGCTCAGTTTATAGCTTGCTAAAAACACACTGTAATGTAAATAATGGTTGTTTTTAAAATTTATAGTATATATACTTATTTTTGTAAAGGTGTGTCCACATCTCTGTATATATATATGTATGTATATATGTATGCATGTATGCATGTATATACCTATATTCATATCAGTACATGAAGATGAACATTAAAGGACACATGGAAATCAGTTTTTTTCTTCAACCATGTGGACCTTGGACTTTAACTCAGGTTGTTAGGCTTGGGAACAAGAGTCTTTACCCACTGGTCTATCTTGATAAACAATAAAAATATTTAAATGATATTTTTACATATTGTCAAGAACATGAACAAATGACTTCTTCATGCTATTCATGCCATTTGAAAATATATTGTGGTATTGTTTCTTTTAGAAGAAAGTTTGAGAAGCCACGCACTAAAAATAGTAAATGATGCATATAATTTTACGAATAATAATAATACCTTGTGCAATTTTGTTTGATATAACTAAATACCACTTGTGCATAAATCGAAACTCTAGTAATTACTTATGACAATTTTTTAATTTGTATTTTTACTTGTGAAAAAGCCAAGTCGGTCATCAATGGGAGGAGAGGCCCTTGGCCCTGTGAAAGTTCTATGCCCCAGTGTAGGGGAATGCCAGGGCCAGTAAGCAGGGAGGGGTGGGGTGGTGAGCAGGGGGAGGGGGGAGGGAACAGGGGTTTGTTTTAGTTTTTGTTTATTTTATTTTATTTTCCTATTTTTTTTGGGAGGGGAACCTGGGAAAGGAGATATTTTAAATAAAGAAAAATCTAATAAAAAAGGAAGAAAAAGGTTAATTTCTTTAATGCTATTGATAAGCATGAAAGCATGAATAAAGAAAAATACTAAAGCAGAATGAGAAATATACAGTATAGTAAATTTAAATTATCTAAAATAATTTTATGTTAATTTGTATATAAAATATAAATGAAATACACTGGACATGATGGCATAAATTTTGTTATCTCTGGAGTAAAGAGACAAACACAATTGTGTCTTGAGATCTAGACCATTCTGGGTTACACAAAGAGTTGGAGGCCAACATTTCACTATTTCAAAACATAACAAACTACACCTATACAATTAATCAAATACTTGCAGTGAATTAAAATCATTTGTGGATGGTATATTTTATTTTAAAGAAATTCTCAGAACCTGTGGGTTTGTATTACTATATTAAATGGATCATAATAAAATCAAAGACAAGGTCCTCATCAAAAGTACTTAATTTTTTTCTGATACACTCTGAAAAGATCTCATTATGCAGATCAGCCCTATCAATTATTACATACATCCTCTGGATAAGAGGCAATGGATGATTATGTTTTCAGGATGATGCATCTGTTCTGATTTGATTTAACTACCTGTCAGTTACTATAAATTGTTGGGTAATTGTGTTTGATTGGCAAAATTATTTTAGAGCAGTGGAAGCGGTATTGTTGCATATGGACCAGAGTTCCCAATTCGCTGTCGCCTGAATCACTTTGGAAGGGTGACAGCAACAGTCTGCTTCCTTCCTAAGTAACTAAAGCTGACCCAAAGAAAATCATGCAGTAACTGACTTTACTCCAATTTTGCTTTCTCCAATATGTATAATCCAATTTTACCATTGTGAATATTTGAATTCACATACAAAAGCACATTTTTCTTTGATATTTAAGAGAAATTAAAGATTCGTTCTTCCTCTATTAAGAGAGACTTCATGCTCTACGTTTTCCAAACACTTTGGTCTTCCTTTTTCTTGAGTTTCTTGTGGTTTGTGAATTGTCCTTTGTGTATTCCGATCTTCTGGGCTAATATCCATACCATGTGTGTTCTCTTGTGACTGGGTTACCTCACTCAGGATGATATTCTCCAGATCCATTCATTTCCCCAAGAATTTCATAAATTCATTGTTTTTAATAGCTGAGTAGTACTCCATTGTGTAGATGTACCACATTTTTAAGGAGGAACAAGATACCCATGGAAGGAGTTGTAGAGACTAACTATGGAGCAGAGACTGAAGGAAGGACAATCCAGAGACTGTTCCACCTGGAAATCCTTCCCATATTCAATCACCAAGTCCAGACACTATTGTGGATGCCAGCAAGTGCTGGATGACAGGAGCCTGATATAGCTGTCTCCTGAGAGACCCTGATAGTACCTGACTAATACAGGTACTATCTATTTCTGAATAGAGGCTCACAGCCATCCATTGGACTAAGTACAGGGTCCCCAGTGAAGGAGCTAGAGAAAGAACCCAAGGAGCTGAAGGGTTTGCAGTCCCTTAGGATGAACAATATGAACTAAATAATACCCTCAGAGCTCCCAGGGACTAAACCACCAACCAAAGAGTACACATGGTGGGACTAATGACTCCAGCAGCATATGTATAACAGAGTATGGCCAAGTTGGTCATCAATGGGAGGAGAGGGCCCTGGCCCTGTGAAGGTTCTATGCTCCAGTGTAGGGGAATGCCAGGGCCAGTAAGCAGGAGAGGGTGCAGTGGTGATCAGGGGGAGGGGGGAGGGAACAGGGGTTTGTTTTTATTTTTGCTTTTCTATTTTATTTTATTTATTTTTGGGGGGGAACCTGGGAAAGGAGATATTGTATGACATGTAAATAAAGAAAACATCTAATAAAAAAAAAGTTTTCCAAACAAAAGAAATGGCTGACTTCTGGCTGCTACCATTTTTTAAACTCCTCAATTAACAATAGAATTGGTTATTTCTATTGTGGCTGTCTATTAGTTGAAATCTGACCATCTACTTCTTACTTTCTTTAACAGTGCAGTTTATCTGTTATACAAAATAGCACTTTTCATTTTCATAATTCTATACATGTGTAAAATGTTGTTGATAATATTTATCTTTGTTTACTATTTCCCATTCCAACTATAACCCCTATTAATTTTATGTAATAGCATATTTTTCCAAACATTACATAAGTGAGAAAACTTATTGTCTTTGTGATACTGGTTTATTTTGTTTAACTTAATGATTTCAAATTCTATACATTAACTGAAAAAGATATCACTTGAAATTTTTATAGCTGAATAAAACACCATTTTCTTCATCTTGTAGTTTCTTGATAGGCATGTAAGCAGTCTCTGCACATGGCTATTGTGAGCACTGCTGTGGGAATTGTGTTGTGCAGTTATTTCTACAGTAAATCGGTTATTTTACACATAAAGGCTTAGGTAGATCATATAATAGATTCACTCTAGGTTTTAGAGAAACCTCCATATACAGTTTATTTAATAGTGGCTAGACTAGTTGACATACCTAGTATAGTGTCTGTTTCATTTGTTTTGTCACTGATAGGCATTCTTGGCAAAATGGAACCTAGGTATAATTTTAATTCAAATTTCCTCAATGTTGGGAGATGCTTAACATTTTCTTCTTTGCATATTTTTGGCCATTTTTTCTCTACTTGAAAATATCTGTTCTATACTTTTGTCTATTTCCTTTCTTT
>JADRCD010215156.1:10948-25619 GCA_019843815.1 Montemys delectorum
GTTACTTATGAGAACTTTATAGATGAAATAATTAATGATGGTAATAGTGACTCTTCAAAAAAGAGTACAAGTGATTTTAGAGGTATTTCCTTACCCTTTAATTTATTTATAACAGTTTTTATAGAATAGTTCTATTTGCCTCACATAATAGGAGTATATATTACCATGAGCTCATATTATATTGGATAAAATGCATAGGTGTTAGTATTGTGATATTTAAGAAAACTCTGTATAATTTTGTCAGAATGTGTGATAGGTACTTGATGAGAGAATTAATTTCTGATGTGTTGTACCATATGAATTTTTAAGACTGTAGTTTTTCCTATCTACAAAAGAAATTTTTTCAAATGTTAAAAAAGTAAATTATTTAATCAAAAATCTTTAAATGGAATACTTTACAAAGAATTCCAATAGTTGTTTAATTACTATGCAAATTCTACAGTTTATTTACTTCAAGTGTATATATGACAAATAAGAGTGAAAAGGAAGTATTTGAAGTGACTTGAAGCAATTAGCCTGTGTATTAGCCTGATGTGGTGGTGATTTTTGTCAATTGAACGTAATCTATCTCACTCAGGAAAAGTTTTGACAGTTAACAAAGTACATTTTTCCATTTACATATACCTGTTCTCTTATTCCTCATAATTTGTGGGGGTTTGTTGCTGTTGGTTTGTTTGATTTTTGTTTTTGTTGTTTTTTGTTTTTGTTTTGTTTTGCTTTAAGTTCACTTTATTTGTAATTTTAATAAATTTTTGGAAATATAGCCAAAAAAAAAGAATTGTATATAAAAGGCTGTACCACTAACTGAGTGTGTGAGGATTGTTTGTGACTATGTTAATTGATATTAGAAGACCTAATCCTCACTTGCTGTACCATTCCATGGATTTGGGCCCTAAACTGTATGATGGCGGAGAAAGTCAAGTGATAATGAAGGGACAGAATTTCATTCTCTCTTTGCTCCTATTGTGGAGCAAAGCTACTACTCCTTCTATTCCTCGTGGCCTTGATATTCTTACAATGATGCAGTATCTCTGGAAACTGGGGTACTAAAATTTTTGTATTCCTTGCTTTGGCAGGATATTTTGTCATAACAATGAGATCGAGCAGCCATGCCTAGACTTTACTTAACAAATGCTACCTAGAACATTATACATAATAGCTGCAATGTGAAAACATAAAATCATGTTTATTTACATGCAAATGGAATCTTTAAATTATGTGTGAATCTATATAACTCTTTAGAAAATAATGAGAGTGAATTTAGTTTGGAGATCTGTGTTTTATCCATAATCCCCTTATACATTAGAAAAACATATTTAAGAAATTAAAATATACTTATTAATTAAAAATATACTTATTAACTCCTTTATCAAGGAGACAGCTGTGTACCAGAATCCTAAACAATTTACTGTCATTTTTTTGGTTTTTCACCAGAAACATATTGGCAGACCTTATTGCTGAAGGCTTACAGCTGAATAAGCTCACCTTTCCTAGTTTTTTTCTGAACATTGTCTATTTGGTTCAACGCAGGAAGTCTGGATTAGAACTTCACTCCAAGCTGGTTGATTCAAACTGCTTTCTCTTGGCTTCTCACTGGATTTGCTCTGCATAGAAAATTTGCCTCTGAATTCCACAAACTGAACTTCACTGACAGCACAGCTTTAACTCAACTAAACAGAACTACACAAACTCAACAGTACTCAAGTACATTCAAATGAACTGCACCAAACTGTAGAAAACCAAAATCAACTGAACTCCACTGCATTGCCTCAATTCAACTGAATTGCACATACTGAACTTCCCTTCACTTCTGACTCAGTCTGTGCTGCTCTTTTTTTTAGAAGTTATGTTATTTATTTACTTTCCTGTCCTTGGTTATGGATGTCCTAGTGCACTGTTTGCATTTTGATGTTAAATCTGCTCTCCTAGGAGAGTCTGAGGATGAGGAGTGAAGTACAGTGGACTTCTTGTGAACATTCTTCCCACCTTAACTTGTAAAATAAAGGCTAGAGCCTGTGACTGGGCGTGGAAGAGAAGGTGCAGCTGAAAAGTTTGGGGGAGAAGGAGGAGAGAAGAGAGAGAGGAGGAGGAGGAGGAGGAGGAGGAGAAGGAGGGCTCCAGATTCTGCATGGCTTTAAATAGCCACAGGTAGCTATGAATATTCTAAAAGATAGAATAATTGGGATAAATTGTCTAATCTAGATGGGCAGCTTGCATCATTATCAATTGACTCTGAAATTATTGTGTGAGCATCTTATGAATTGAGAATTTATTGATATATAAATCTGACTCATTATTGTAAGCTTCTAGAGTTTTGATTTACTGGGTTAAGGGGATTTGTGACAACTAGTCAAAGGTGGTAGATGGCTGAAAAGGTACAGGTGGCTGTGAGGCAGGTGAACTGGAGCTGGGAAGACCACTGCATGAGGCTAGCATAAAGGTGGCGAGATCGCTGGGGCAGAGAGTTGCTGGGTATAGCAAGTGATGGTGCCATATTTCATTATTTCTTGCAACAGTCGTACCCGCTGTTCACTTCCCCTCACTACAGTTTCTCCCCATCCTCTCTCCTCCTTGCATCTGAGAGGGTGTCCCGATCAAGCCACTCCCTCCAATGAGGCCTTAAGTCTTTTGAGGATTAAGTCTATCTTCTCCCACTGAGGCCAGACCAAGCAGTCTTCTGCTATTTTACGTGCCTGGGGCCTTGCACTAGCCAGTGTATGTTGCCTGGTTGGTGGCATATTCTGTGGGATCTCCTTGTGGTCCAGGTTAGTTTAGTCTTCTGGTCTTCCTATGGGGTCACTCTACCTTTCAGCTTCTTTAATCCTTACCCTAATACAACTTCAGGGGTTCTGACTTTAGTCCAATGGTTGGGTTTAAGTATCTGTCTCTGTCTCAGCTGCTGGTAAGGCCTCTCAGAAGACAGCCATGGCAGGCTCCCATCTGTAATCACATCATAGCATCAGTAATAGTGTCAGGTCTTGGTGTTCCCCCTCCCTCCTGACTCCATGGCATGGGATGGATCCCAAGTTAGGCCAGTTATTGGACTGACTTTTCTTCAGTCTCTTCTTCATTTTTGTCCCTGCAGTTTCTTTTAGACATGAACAGCTCTGGATCAGAAATTTCCACTGTCAGTGAGTAACCCTGTCTCTCCACTTGAGACCCTGTCTATATACTAGAGGTGGATACCTCTTCAAGTTCCCTCTTCTTAATGTTGGACATTTTGGCTATTGTCACCCCCAAATGTCTTGAGAGTCTCTCACTTCCTTGGTCTTTGGTACTTTCTAGAGGGTCCCCTTTTCTACCCCAAAGGCTATCTATTTCCATTCATTCTCTTTGCCATACGCTTCTCTCTGGTCCCATATACCATATCTGATACTGTTCCCCTTTTTCCTTCCCCCTTCCCCTCTCACACCCAGATACCTGCCTCCTCTGCCTCCTGTGATTATTTCTTTCCCTCTTCTAAGTGAGATTGAAGTCTCCTTGCTTTGAGCCTCTCTGTTTGTGACTCCACCTCACAACATTCAGAGTGGCTAATAAAAACACTCAAGTGAACGAATATGCTGGTAAGGAAGTGGAGAAAGAGGAGCGCTATTCTGCTGCTGGTGGGATTGCAAACTCTTACAACCACTCTGGAAAACAATCTGATGTTTCCTCAGAAAATTGAAATTATATCTACCAGAAGATCCAGCTATACCACTCCTGGGCATATACCCAAAAGATGCCTCACTATAACACAAATACACATGCTCCACCATGTTCATAGCCAGAACATAGAACATAGACTTATTTGTGATAGCCAGAAGCTGGAAACAACCCACATGTCCCATAACAGAAGAATGTAGTTCATGACACAATAGAATACTACTCAGCTGTTAGGAAGGAGGACATCACCAGTCTTGCAGGCAAAAGAGTGGAACTAGAAAATATCACCCTGAGTGAGGTATCTCAGACTCAAAAGCACATAAGTGGATATTAACCAAAAACTGGCAACATAGTAAAAATCAAATATCTTCTCTCCTTTTGTTACCTGCACTTATTGGTGTAATTTTATATGCTTATTGGATTTTTTGTGTTTCTTTTCTATAATGTGGTATTTTTTCTGTTTGTTTATGTATATAGGCATGTTTGTGTTTACTTTGAAATAATTCATTTTGTTGTTATTTTTATTTCATGATAACTCATTCATTTTTTTCAACCATCTTTCTGTATTTTTCTAAACCATGTTCTTTCCACATAACTGATCTCATATTCAATTGAAATAAGTCTTCATTTTCTTTTGATAAATATTGTAGGATATTTGTTGTGATTATTATTATTAAAGAATAAATGAGCCATGCATATTTTTGTGTCTGCCTGAATTATATTTGCATTTTACAAATATGATCTTTCACTTTTCCAGTTTCATATTTCCAGTTTCACTGGAAAACTGAAAATATAAGAAACTTACTGTTATAAAGAACTGGAAAATAATAATGTAGTAATATAAATCATTTGCAGAATTTTTAGACTATGACAATATTCTAGAATTTCCACTTAACTTCTTGATGTTTGGTGTGAATACTACTGAAAATTAGTAGCGAATATACATGGATAAATTTGGACAACATCTTACACAAATATGCATCTCCAAATGTTTAACTTGAGTCAAGTAAATTGAACAAATAAATATTCCAAAGTTTTAATCACTCTCACCTACAAAAATTGACAATCCTGAAATTTGTAAAACCAGAAACCTCTAATAGCTATTCTTTTTTCAAGATATCTTTCCTTCAGGATGGTTATTTTGAAGTCAATATACACTGTAGCCTATGCCTGTGGTTTGTTATTTTACATTATTTTGTGATTCTATTTCTTTTAGTAGCTATTTCCAAACTTGTTCACTCTTTATCTCCTTAGAGACATTTGTAGTGTTTATAGGGTTTGCTCTTTACAAAAACTATATAAATATTTTTTTCTATTAAACATTAAATAATGAAAATGACCAGGTATTTTCTACTAAACATTAAATAATGAAAATGACATGGCTTTCCCAAGGACCGGTTGATTTAATAATGGAATATAACAAAATAAATTTTAAAAAAGCCCTCAGAAGAGTCTAACACTTGATGGACATAGTATAAATACATATTAAATATGTGAAATTTCAAAAGGAACAAAAGCACAGAATATTTATGAGGAACTCTACATTGGATATAACAATAATGTAGAGTTCTGAAGAGTTCTTTCATTGATGCTGTACTTCTCAAATCTGTATGACTTTGATACTCCAACGGTCCACTCTGTACTTCGTAGTTTCCACCTGTGTGATGAAGGAATAGCACAAGCTACAGGGTTTTTATAAATTCCATAAAGAAAAAAAAAGAAAAAAAGAAATAGAAAGAAAGTAAAAATAAACAAACAAAAACCAAAAAAATCCCAATACGTTCTATATCCTCTCTTTCCCTTCCTCTCTACTTGTCTCCCTGTCTCTGTCTCTGTCTTTCTGTCTTTGTCTGTACCTCTCTCTCTCTCTCTCTCTCTCTCTCTCTCTCTCTCTCTCTCTCTCTCTCTCTCTCTCTTTCCCCTTCTCTCTCCTATCATGGATGTATGGAAGTATTTTTGACTCTATGAAACTTTCTCATAGCTTAACATTTGATTACATCAACTATGCCATAATATGACTAATGTACATAGTATAAATTTCTGTGATTTATAGTCTCCATAATATTTATTTATTTAAGATATATAGTATGTTTCTACTCTACAAATGTGAATTCTTTGCTACAAACAAGCTTACCCTATGTATCCTAGAGTCAATCATGGATTGAGCTTTTCTGGCCCTCAGCCCATACTCTCTCACTTTTCTAGTAGGCAAATAGTATGACTTTGAACTTAAGCTCTAAAAAGTTTACTTATTGGATATCTTGGTTTATTGATGTTATTGCTTAATCTCAGTACTACATTTTATTTCATTACAGAAAATTTTGACCTGTTCCTGTCCTAGACATGTTGCTAAGTTCACTCTTGTTTGATAAAATACAATTTTTCCGTATTCATTTTTAAAATTAAACATTTTATTTTGTTACTTATGCTTGCCCTTGCTGTCAGACAACTGTTAAAACAGACTGCAGAGCCAGATTTACACATCTCTAAATTTAAGTTGTTACCTTTTGACCTAATTCAAGTTTCAATGATATAGTACACAATGAAGCAAGATTAACCATGGATAATATTTCCTTAATACCTCAAACTGATTTATAAAGAGCATGTACTGGTCTATCCTTGTTTCACATTTCCTACTTGAATGCCATAGCTTAACATTTAATTATATCAATTATCCTGTGGTACCTTTAATCTACATAGTATTGATTTTCTACTTGATAAGATATTACCATATGTACATAATAGTCTATGCAAGTAAATCATAGAAGTGGTAAAATAAATGATAATTTTCTTTTAGATTTCAGAGTAGACACTGAATAAAAATGTGTACTTCATTGTCTTATTTGAAACATGTCCAAGGAATTACTCAAGTTGCTTATATCATGTAAATTATACAACATGTACTCTAACCACATTAATAATTGTACTTAATATATATTTTCTACACAATAAATTTTAGGATGTAGAAGTTACCAGTCCATAAACTTCCACAAGTCATGCTCTAAACACAAAGACTCAGAATGATAATATGTTATACAAACATTAATTAAAAATAGAAATTTCTTATTTTATATGTTATTGTACATTTCAGTGCAAAGGAAAATTTTCAAGGAATAAAGACAACATAATATTTTAAAAAATCAATTTAAGAGATAAAAATATAAAATATATTGCAGTTAAATTGTGTCCTTAAAGTTCATACAAAAGATGATAAATAATTAATCAGGGAAAAATTAAAGAATGATCAACAGTAGATAGTAATCAAAAACTATGAATACAGTTTAACAGTTCACAAATGAAAATACAAGAGTAAGTATTTAAACTTTCTGCATTATATAAAAGACTTCTACCCAGGATATAATTATAAAGATATCATTTAAAAGGTAATTTTAGTATAATAATATGCACTTATATTAAATTAACTAGCAATATAATTAATTAGTTATGTTAAATTAATACACCATCTGTTTTTCTTTATTGCAGCTAGTTCCGTAATAATGACACAGAAAGACCAAGATTTATGTAAGGCTTTGCCTAAATACCTGGGCTACCTCCCAGCCAGAATACTCATAGTACTTTCATTTAGGGTCTTCCCATTCTCCTGCTGAAGTCTGGACAACTCATTCCTTCTTGTTGCTCTGTCTTCCTTTCTCTCACCAAATCCCCTGGCAGGCAGATGTCTCACCCTATTCTCTCTTCTACCCAGACATTCAGTGATCAGCTTTTACTGACAAGGCAGAGAATAAATGATATGCTTTGTTTATACAAACTTGAGACAGGAGATTCTTGACATAAGCATTAGAATGCTGTGTCCAGACTGAAAAAAAAGGTATGCAGACAGAGAAATCAGCATTTGAATAACATAAGGATAAACTTTACACAGTGTACAAAAATGTTATTCCTACAATCTTACACATCTAAAATAAGAACACTCCATAAAACTGAATATTCTCCTTCTTCAAAGAATGTCCACAAATACATTAAATTATATTAAATTATTCACACTTTTGTTAGAAGTTGTAGGAATATAGCCTAAGTTTAGAACTAGAAGTTTTAGTTAAAGCACTCCCAATAAATGATGAAAGAAGCATCATTTATAGGAGAAAAGTGGAAAAATATAGAATCATTGACAAATAAAGTGAAAACACAAATTTAGCTGAGTTTATACTTTATCATGAAAACTTCTAATTATAGTCATAAGAATCAATTTCAATAAAAATCAGAACAGAAATCTAGTGTTTGTCTTAATAGAAAAATATAAGAATTGTGTAAATGATTGAAATAAGGAAGGAAGAAAACAACATGTACTGTGTGAAGATATATTCAATGGTCAAGTATTCTTAAATTAAATACTCTAAGGTCATTTATTCAATATAAATTAAAAGTAATGTGTAATCAATTCCATGTTCTCTCAAAACAAAGTGTGGATTTTTTTTGTAATACCAAATATATTAAATATAAGGAAAATGCTATTTAAATATTTCTTTTTTTATTAGGTATTTATTTAAATTTCATATGTTATTCCCTTTCCTCGTTTTCCCTCTGAAAACCCCCTATCCCCTATCCCCTACCCCCCCCCCCCACTCCCCAACCCACCCCCTCCTGCTTCCTGGCTCTGGCATTTCCCTTCACTGGAGTATAGAGCCTTCACAGGACCAAGGGCCTCTCCTCTGATTGATGACCAACAAGGCCATCCTCTGCGACATATGCAGCTGGAGCTATGATTCCCTTCATGTGCACTCTTTGGTTGATGGTTTAGTCCCTGGGAACTCTGAGGGTACTAGTGGGTTCATATTATTGTTCCTCCTATGGGACTTCAAACCCCTTCAGCTCCTTGGGTCCTTTTTCTAGCTCCTCCATTGGGGACTCAGTGCTCAGTCTAATTGTTGGCTGAGAGGATCCACCTCTTTATATGTCAGGTTCTGGCAGAGCCTCTTAGGAGACAGCTGTATCAGGCTTCTGTCAGCAAGTACTTGTTGGCATCCACAATTGTTTCTGGGTTTGGTGACTGTATATGGGTTGGATCCCTAGGTGGGACAGGATAGCCTTTCTATCAGTCTCTGTTTGTCACTTTATCTCTATATAGAAACAAAAATGTACAATCAAAAGAATGAAGTGACAAAATTAGAGATTGTGGAGGGGTTATAAAGTATGACACATAAAAGGACTAAATAGAGGTACATGACAATAATGGTTGGTTTATAAAATCGTGGAGTAAACATGAGGTTAAGATGTTTAGGGATGAGATGATATACAAGTAGTCATATATATAGATAACAGCTTATTAGATAGGAATCTTTGGATTACAATGAGACTAAAACCTTAAACAGAGAATGCTTGTTTTATATAAGGCAGATTTGCCACAAGGAAACAAAGAAAAATACAGATATAGAAGAGAAGTCAGTCAACTAAGATTTAAGCATACCTCCTTTAAAATATCTGTACAATAATCAAATGAAATTTGGTTAAATCATTACAGATTTGTTCAACAAGAGAGTTGGTGCAAAGACAGAGGTGAAATATGATATCCTAAAGATGTTTCTATTGAGTGGCAGGATAACATTTCCTTAAAAATCTGAATTTTACAAAGGGCAGAAAGATAAACAAAGAGTATATACAAAGACATGAAGGACTACAGGACGCTTAGCATTTGTGGAAATACAGTAGGAGTATAAATCTCTGTGGTTAGTATATCTAAGGTATTGAAATATACTCAGAATTCCACCATGGCCTGTGTGAATATTTAGCCTATATATCTGAATCACAATATGGTTTACAGTCAGTCTCACTAGAAAGGTTTATTGGAGAAGTTACTCTCCACCAAATGTCAGTATCATAGACCAAGGCTTTGTTGAACACTTCCTAAGTTACAATATTTAGAAAACAAAAAAATTATAATCTAAGTATTTTGTATAAAATTATCTAAAAGTTAACATTTTGTTATTTTGTCCTATGTTTATAAATATTTTAGTATACAATAATCACACATGAATCAATTAGTATATTTTACACTATTATAATAATTTATATTGTTTTTACATGTGAAGGATATTGTCCATATGGATGTAGTTTGTTATGTTTTCTGTCTCAATGATATTTTATCATTGTTTTAAAAAAGCCGAGCCATCATTTTCTAAATATAAATTTAACATTGTTGAGAAAAATCTCCAACTTTTAGTTGCTACATTTTATTTTTCATCTTCTCCTCTTTCATGAATCTTAGTTCAAATTTTATTTAACTTTTTAAATTAATGTTTCAGAAAATGAAAAATATGAAATAAATTAAGAAAGGTCAGCTTTGTGGATCAAATAAAATTAACTGTTAGAAAAAAATCATAAATCTTTCATGGTGTCTGACTCTAGAGTGTTTAGATCTGTACTAATTTGTAAATGTAATTGAAAATAATGCTCCATTGAGAGACAGATATGCACTCTGGGAGAAAAAGCCTTGAGCAGTAAATTGTTCTTTGTGTGGTTTCTTATATTAAAATTTGTCAGGAATTTCTCCTTGGCTTTGTTTATATTTAGGGTTACATGTTTTCTTTCATATATCTTATTATAATATTAAGATTATACTTTTCTTTTCTTTTCTTTTCTTTCTTTTTTTTTTTTTTTTTTTTTTTTTTTTTTTGGTGTTTCGAGACAGGGTTTCTCTATGTAGCCCTGGCTGTCCTGGAACTCACTCTGTAGACCAGGCTGACTTCGAACTCTGAAATCCACCTGCCTCTGCCTCCCAAGTGCTGAGATTAAAGGCATGCGCCACCACTGCCCGGCTAAGATTATACTTTTCTATAAACCAATTAATGTAAAAGAAAACCAGTTCAGTATACAATGAACCTTAGGAATATATTATATATTCCAGTATTAACATATTAGACATTTATTTCAAAACATCTATACCAACTAATGTAAGCTTTATCAATTTTTCAAAGAGTGAATTGAGGCAAATGAATTTTCTTCATGTGATATTTGAAAATATAATCAAATAAGACCTTATCAAGATCTCTATATATTTCTCTAAACCGGTAATAAACAAGATGACATATGTAGTATTAGAGCAGAAAAACATATTTTTGATATGAGATCAAAATTGTTCATTCCAAACTGCTATGATATCTCAGAAAATGCTTACAGAAAATTTCTATTAAAAATATACGCATACTCTTGACATTTCACACTTGAAAGCACTTTCACTCAAAAAATGTAAGAACATATTGTGATTAGTTTGTATACTATTTTAAAATGAAAACTAATTGTTATATGTTTACATTTTTAAGAAAAAGAAGCAGTGAAAAGATACCTAATAACCTAGATCAATTAATATAAATATGACAATGAATATATTTGGTCTTTTTACATACATTTTAATATATTACCTACTAAGGAAGATCAACTCACACCAAAAAATATCCTTTCTTGCATATTTTGGGTTGAATAATCAAAGTAACTAGGATCTTTTTCTCACAGAGAAATCTCCCCCAAATGTATTCATATAAACGGGGATTTATATCTACCTGCATTAGTAAACAGTGGCTGAAGTCTGAGTATTATCCACCTAATCGCTGCCATGCCACTTAGGAAAGATTTCCCAAATGATGGAGAAGATGTGAGTCTGGTGCAAGGCCCAGGTAGAAACTCTCATAGGTATCTATTATCTGAGAGAAACTATCTGACTATCAGGCTAAGTATTGGTGTTGCACAGCTGACCTGCCAATATTCCATGCCCTAGTCACTATCCCCAACACCTCTGCAGCCCACATCCCGTTCTTTCACTTCTATTGAAGGTCCAAAAAGAGTGCAGCTTTTCTTAATTTTTCATAATTATGATATTGTTTATTTATGTTTTCTGCATTAATATATTTATGTTTTCCCATTTTCAATATACTCACAGTTCATAGACTTCAGAAGGAAAATGTTACAGGTCAAACTTTCCTCTAGAAAAACATTTTACATTTTATTTTATGTACTCATTTATATATTTAAATATTTATCTATATATGTGTATCTATCTTTCATTAAATTTTATCTAATGTGTAGGAGCTTGTGAGTAAATCATCATCTTTGAAGAGAAATCTGTTTCCATAAAAAGTATGTATACTCTTTACCATGTAATATATTGTTAATTCCATGAACTCATTAACTCTGTTCTTATTTAGATATATTAATTATAACTGATTAAAAACACATTTTATCTTATTTATAATAGATTTCATTGATCAAATATCAATTATATGTGAAAATATTTTCATTGTTATGAAGTTACCTTTCAAAATAGAACAGGTTAAAGGAATTTATTCCATTTGGGGGAAAACGTTTTGTTGTGATAAAAACTGTGTCCATAAGGTATCTAACTATTCTCTGGAACATGACCACATGACATCATTTCATGTTATTGAAACTCTATGTGGCCACACAGTAGAGTCTAATAAAGAAAACTAAATATTTGACTATAGCTATAAAAAATAGTTTTCTTTTCTTTACTAAGTGATCATTAGTAGCTCATAAGATGATTAACTTCCACTAATATATCTTTTTAATTTTTTTATCATAGATTCTTCTTTCATGCAAAATATCTCAAGCACAGTCTTATCTCTATCCATTTTACTCACCCCAATTTTCTTCTCCCCTAGATCTACTCTCCTTGTATCCTTCTCAGAAAATATCAGTCCTTGAAGAGACAACAACTAAACCTGCCAAAATGAGATACAATGTGATAAGTCAAAATCCCTCATATGAAGGGCACCCAAATGGGAGAAAAGGAATCTCAAGAACAGACCAAAGAGCCACAGCTAGTCAGACTGCTAGGAGCCCATAAAATTGCCAAACTAACAGCCGTAATAGATGCACAGAGGACCTGACGCAGTCCTCCACTGGCCTCATGTATCTTCCCTTCAGTTTCTGTGAGCCCATGTTTTAAGTTTTTGTGTTATTTCATTTTGTCTATTTGCTTCAGTTGGTGTGATAAAATACCTTGATAAAATCAACTTCTAGGGGTAAAGTTGAGTTCACTTCATAATACTCTCCATCTTGGTAGGAAAGTCAAAGCAAAGGAGATCACCAACCATTAAGAAACAGAGATCTCAAACACTGGACCACCAACCAGGCAGCATACACCAGCTGATTTGAGGCCCCTACCACACATACAGCAGATGGCTGCTGGATCTGGGTTCAGTCAGAGAAGATGCACCTAACCCTCAAGAGACTGGAGGCCTCAGGGAGTTTAGAGGTCTGCTAAGATGGGAGGTGAGGGGTGGAGACATCCTCGTAGAGACAAATGGAGTGGGAGGGGGGCAGGTATGAGATATGGAACTGTCACAGGGTGAACCGGGAGGGAAAATAAATAAATAAATAGATAAATAAATAAATGATTTAAAAAAAGTTGAATACTTATGTTTTTAATTCACTTTTTCATTAAATACTCAGGGATCTCAGCAGAGGGAAAAAGTACCGCCCATATGAGATGAGTTTTCATTCTCAAATATCCTAGTCAATATAGTTTCCACAGAAATGCTCAATGTGGTCCTGTGTGCCAGAGGCTTTCTTGGAAATCTCTGGCCCAACTTGGTGCAAGAGCCCTCAAGAAGGGAAACAAAAGAGCATGGGTGGAACTTTTTCTGCTGTACCTTCCAGGCCAGCTCTGGGGTTTGGGCTGGACCAATGAGAGGCTGATTAGCCACTGAGGCGTGCCGTGGAGCTTCAGGCTGCTTTTTGAGAAAGCAGACCTCTTCCTGAGTGTTACAGCACTAAGAACAAAAGGCTCAGAGGACAGAGTAGATTTTTTCCTGTGCTTTTACTTCCCTGGATAGGATATATATATATAGTTTTGGGGTCAATTTGGACAGGAGATATCTCTCATTGGTTTGGGCTGAGATTCTTTATTTGCATATAAGAGGGCTTGACCAATATCATACACCTCTCCTGCTGGAGATGTTGTGGGGAGTTGGGACTGAAACCTGAGCCAAGCTCCCAGGAGTTACAGCTGAACACCTGCTGTTCCCTTGTGAACAGAGATTGCTCACTGGATGCTCCAGGTTCTAGGCCTATTACTTGACTGGGCCCAGGCTGCCTGAACAGCCCACTGCCCCACAGCTCAAAGCCCATTTTCCTGATGCTTACAAATCTCATCAAGTTGATATTTGAGATTAACCACCATTGTCTAAGGTATATTATCTAGTTACACTCTGAACAGAAAATTTTATGCTATGATTTGGATAACATTTCAAGTGCCCTTTTCAATTCCTATAAAACTTGAGAGTCAGTCTTTAATGTGGCCACTGTTCCTACCATCTAAAGATTTTCAACTAGTCTTTATAAGATTCTAAGTGTAATCTACTGAGATATATATCATAAGCAGAGGACTGGCAGGACTTTCCATTTGTCTCATTCTTGCCTTGTTATATGTTCTATCTCCCATTAAGATTTGTTTAAAGCAGAGCAGTGTAATGTGGAGCTAGTGCTAGACCACTAAATCTCTAGATCTGTATACTAAATAATCTCTAGCTTTTCATGAGTATCTTCCCTCACATATTTCACTGTTGTGACAAATGGCTAGTCAGTCCATGTTTTATTTTGATTTTTTTTTTAAATTTCTCAGATGATTTTACATTTTTAGAAATAATTGATAATCATTTATTATATACATTCATTGTTATTAGTGATATCAAATTAGAAGAAAATTTGTTATATTAATAATAATGCTTATTTAATCTTTAACATATTTTGGAATATTTCATATTGACATAATGCCTTCCCATATGAGTACTTGTGTTAAATAAGTTTATTCTTATCAAAGATTAACATAATACAAGAAAGCCAGGCCATTAGGTTAAATCTGCTATAATGATGGCACTAAGAGATAATGCTTCATGATTCTATTGCACAACAGGGAGTTTCCTTTCAGAATAAGAATAAAGAGGTAAGCCTTTAGATATAACCAAAAAATGTACCCATTAGTATCTAACTAATTTCTTAAACACACCACTACCTCTCTCTCTCTCTCTCTCTCTCTCTCTCTCTCTCTCTCTCTCTC
>JADRCD010215157.1:2419-13225 GCA_019843815.1 Montemys delectorum
GTGTGTGTGTGTGTGTGTGTGTGTGTGTGTGTGTGTGTGTGTGTGTGGTGGATGGGTTCTAATGTATGTGCAGAGATTTAGAAGGCATCAGTTTCTTCCTTCCACCAGGTGGGTTCTGAGGATCAAATTGAATTTAGCAGATTTGGCTTCAAGTGCCTTTCTTCATCTCACTGGCCTACTAGGATGGCTTTTGAGCTGTACTACACATAGCTTTCCCAGAGACTTACAGAAAGATTAAGGGAGTTGTGAAGTACTTTGCTGTATTGTCTAGCACTCTATACTCGGCTATATTATATTTTTTCAATGTTTGCTCTTTTGGCAACTGTAGCATACTTATTTGATTACTTTTTTCTTCTACTAATTCAGAAGACATATATGTTATTAATTTTAATTACTGGTATTATAAAATGTCAGTGTATTTCAGATACCATTGCTGATATTGAACTCCAAATAATTGAAAGCATTGACTCTGCAGCTAGTCAGTGTTCATTGGTAATTTTATTAAGCTTTCCATGGTATGTTCTCTGATTTTGGACATAGTCGTTGATACTTTTGGCATTTTCTCTTTGGGGAATATCCACAGTAGATATGACCTTAGTGAAGCTGAAGGTCTCTGAACACTGCCTTACCATCCCCTCACACAGGCTGTGTGGACCTAGGACACTTCTTTTTTAGAAACTATGGGTGGTCCTTCTCTCTGAGCTTTAGTTTACGTGAACTATTGCATTATATGCCAAACTGGAGTTATGTTTTAGAACGTCCACTTTAAAACACAGCTAACACAGCTCTGCATATAGTCTGTCATCTGAGGTAAGGGTTTCCTGACATATAACTTAGTTAAAAAAATTCTCCATGGAAGTCACCAATGGGTCATTCTATTTCTACATAGTTACCATATAATGATTACTCTATTACCTTTTCACGTTGTTTGCTTTAAAGAGTGCCATGTCTCCTAGAAAACTGTTAAAAAGGACTCCTCAAAGTAATTCATGCCAAAGAATGACCCAGTGATGTCTGTTCCTGTTCTCCCTCCCCCCACAAGACATGCCTCTGCCCAGAGGGAGATCAAGAGACCAGTGGGGCTGGAGCTTAATGCAATGAAATAATCCAGTAACGGTTAGCCACACAGGACCTTGAAATAAAGCAAGTTGGAATTTTAGTCTAGATAAACATTCTGAAAATAGAATAGTATATGATTTTATTCTTTAAACAGTACCCTCTTTGTCTGTATAGACTTTTTAAAATTAGCCTTTCCTTCGATAAAAACAAAGAGACCCAGATCCAATTGTGAGAAGTATGTCTGATCCATTGTCCTGGAGGAATGTGATGTAACGATACATTTTAATTTGGATCTGGGCTTATTCCAAATTTCAAAACAGAGTGATAGGAGTTCCCAGGACTAAATGAATAGTGAATTAAAATAAAAAACATAATACTATGAAAATTTAAGTTTTCTCTTGTCTCAACAACATCATTAATTGGAATTTTAATTTCTATATTGCTCACTTAACATAGTTCCAATGATAAAGACCATGTCCTTCTCTTGTGAAGCAGACTGGGAGATGCTGCTGTTCAAATTAACTGCTTGGTTGGCAAGTTATTTGTTAATAATTCAAATAGTAAGAAGAATTATTCATTTTATATGCCATTGTAGTTCATCAAAAGCAAAAATCCAAGATAGAAAGAAGAGAAAAACGTTGTAAACCTAAAGAACTATTTTTTACAACTTATAGGCTGTTTCTTTGGCATGCAGAAACCCTGTGTTTGATTCACAGCAACATGTAAGTGAATAAATACTTACATACCAAGCTTATGAGGTGTTCTCTAGCTGCATTCTAAGAGATAGTTCCCACTTGCAGCTGAGTGGGAGCAGAGGGCTTCCTCCAGAGGCCAGCTGCCCTTAGGCACTCTCTATTCACCCTTCCATGCCCATGTCTTTATCCACTCCCGAGACTTTATGTGCTGTCTTGTGTTCTAGTCTTTACTTGGTGTTAAGTCAGTGGGAAATGCCCATAGGCTAGGAGACTGAAGGACAGGAGGAATTGCCTAGACTGTATTCACTGCCTTCTCTAGAATGCCTTTGAAAACAGCCATATGTTTATCAAAAGAGCTCATATGGGTCTCTCTTTGAAGGTTATTTATAGGTTTCCTCTGGTCTTATAGACATAGGGTGGTAAGGGGTTTGTGATCTTGCAAGCCTTCAGGTGCCCCATTTCTTGGTAGTTCCTGAATCTCATTTTATCTAAAGACCCCCTTTCAAAACATTGTTCATTTGATGCCCTCTGAATAATTTTCTTGCCTGAATGTTATGTCTAGAAAAGCAAGCAGAAAAATCTAGAATTAATCTCATGTTCAATAAAAATATTTGAGATTTTAGGGACTTCAACTCACACAAGCTTAGAGGAAAGATAGGTAGAGGACTGGGCGTTACCTTCCATACTGAACACGTAATCCTTTCATCTCTATCTTACTCGCTGTCTTAGAGAGACACCACAACCACGGCAACTCTTACGAAGAAACATGTAATTGGGATTGGCTTAAAGGTCAGAGGTTTAGTCCATTATTTTCATAGTGGGAAGTATGGTGGCATTCAGGCAGATGTAGCGCTGGAGAGTATCTGAGAGTTCGACATTTGGATGCAATCTTTTCCAGCAGGAAAAGAATGAGACACACTGGGCCTTTCTTGAGCTTCTAAGACCTCAAAAAGCCCACTCTCAGTGACACACTTTCTCTAACAATGCTACATCTATTCCAATAAGACCACATCTCCCAATAGAGAGCCTATGGGGCTTTTTTTCATTCAAACTACCACACAAACCTATTTTTATTTTGATAATTCTCAAAAGGATGTCTTTTATGTTACATTTTCTTACACTGCTGGTATCTCCAGTCACTTTTAGATCAGATAAAAATGTATTTGTATATTATTGGTTACATATGGAACAACTAACACTTGTTGACTGAATATTCTGTAGTACCTGATGGACAGAGAAGCAAAATGAAAGACAGTGCAGCCATCAAGGAGTTTACCTAGCATGCAAGTTACAGTTCTAGGGTAAAATAGATGCAGTGGAAACTATTGTGAGAGCCTCTTTATTGTGATTTTTATAGTAGCAAAGAATACCCTTAGAATACTGTTCCCTGCATATATATTTTGGAAACATAATTCACAAAGAACTATACATCTCTTAAGTATTGAAATTAAGATTATTAGTTGTAAAACTGGGTGACTAGTCTTGCTTCAGAAGACTGGCTTCATTGGCTCATCCAATAATCATGTATCAGTGGTGTGGATTTTTCTGTGCTTCCGCAATGTGCTATATGGGAATATTTGATGTGATGAAAGGATGTACATTCTGCTTTGTACATGTTCCCAGACTATTATAAAGTATCCTGGTTGGCTTTTTGTCAACTTGACACAAGATAGAGTCAAATGGAAAAAGGAACCTTAGTTGAGAAAATGTCCACATCACATTGGCCTGTGGGGTGTTTTCTTCATTGATAATTGATGTGGAAGGACCTAGTCCACCATGGGTAGTACAATCCCTGGACGGCTGGACCTTGGTATAAGAAAGCAGACTAACCAAGTCATGAGGATCACTGCTCTACAGTCTCTACATTAGCTCCTGCCTCCAGGATCCTGCCTTAAATTCCTGCCCTGATTTCTCCCCTGACATGCAGAAAATTGTCTGAGTTCCAAATGGTGAGAGTGTTCAGAAGAGAAAACATGAAGAACTGCTATAGAAAAATAGCAGGTTAACTCAGTGCCTTTCCTCCTGAGACATCCATATTATCAAGAGAAGCACAGTTTAGGAAGGACAGTCATCAGCCTGGAACAAGCAAAACCTGAAGAAAATGTATTAGAGAAGTGTCTAGTAGGAGCAACCCAGCTAGAACAATGTACGGTATGACTGGAACTTGGAGCACACAGTAGCCAATGATGCAGAGGCCTAACTTCAGATAAGCACTGTAAGTATCTTTAGCTTCATAGAATATGTCATATTTGCTGGATGATGCTTTGATGCTCTTTTCTGGACTTTGCACTTACACAAGGAGAACTAGAAGAAGTGAGCACTGTAGCAGATTTTGAGATTGAATTCCTTTTTTTTCTTGGCAGAACATGTTTTTGCCAAGTTTACAACCCACTTGAACTTCTGTCTGTTCTTTGATTTTAGAATCAAGTTGGTTTCCTTGTAGCATTGAAAAGAAAACAGATTTCACCCCAGTTTTAAAAACAAGTCTTAAAAATGTTTACTGAAGATTTTTTTATCCTTACTAATAATCAATAAACAAAATCTCTTCTTAGTTTCTACTGCAGCTGGATTAAATATAGTCTTTTAATTTCAGTTGGAATTCTGAAAAGGTCTTAGAGGCTGTATTTGGTCCAAGTACTGACTCTTCATTCAAGCCTGCAGATAACTGACAGGTAGAACTTGGTAAACACCTAAAGACTGGTAGAACTTAGCACCTCTGTTTTCATCCTAGGCCTTCTCTACTTTTAGCTTTGATCAAATCCCATACTTTTCCCACAGGCATGTAAAATCATTTAACAGATATTAATCTCCCACAAGTAACCCACTTTTTCCAAGGCTAGAAATGGCAAACAATTAAGATATTTTCAAGAATTACAGGGACACTATACTCTGCAGATGGCCAACCGGCAGCGTGTATAAAGTTGATCTTGATCCCCAGAGCTGTACCTACAAGTCCTGCCCTCCATTTTCCAGTGAGAATAAATCCTTCCACGTCGATCAGTCTATGAAGAAAGGGCAATCACATTATATGAGCATGGTTGTCCCTTTTGGGAACAATAGTCCTGATAAGTAAATGCCTTGCAAAGCAGACCACCCTCTGGAGTATCCCTCATAGCAGTTCAATTAGGTGCCTACACTGAAGAGAGACATTCCCAAGCTTCATGGAGCAATATCAATGTCTTGACACGGAGAAGACTCTGAGAAAAATTGAGGTATTGATTAACCCAATCTTGGTTTGGTCATTTCCACCTCTTGCCATCTTCCTGAATTTTTTTCTGATTTATACTTGAACTATCAGTTCCCCTCAAGAAAGAAAGAGACTTATTTCCCCTGCATTCCCTGTTTACTGCACTGAAAAATAAGTTCCTATCTTCCTCCACTATCTTTTCTTTGACTTCTGGAGTGAATGACAAGGCTTCATGTATTGGAGTTCTAGGCCTACACCCTAGGAATCCAATATTAGAGAGTTTTCCTTTGATAAAATAACTTTATAAATAAAATGTTTAAAAACATTTTAAGAAAAGCTTGCTTTAATTTTTAACTTAAAAAAGAAATATGCTTTATCCAAGGACCTACTTGAGGCCCACTTCGGAGTATTTGGCACACACAATCCAGCACAGAAGTAAATGCTGTCCAGGAAGACAAAATTCTGTTGTGTGGTAGATTTGCTAGCCAGCAGAGTCAGAGATAGTTTACACAGACTAAGCCATGGTCATAGATTCTTAGCACCTATGTTGCAACCCCATTGCAGAGAAGACTAGCAGAAATCTGTTTTAGAAACTTGGCTCAAAGGCTTTTTTTTTTTTAAAATAAATCTAGCTTCCATAAAGAGATAGGACACTTGGAAACATTTGTATTAGACATGAATCAGCAAAGAAATAGTTTCATCCAAAGATGTATGGATCTTGGGTATCAAAAGTTTGCCACATCTAGATGTACAACATTGCTCCCCAACCCCCACTGCAAATACTGCTGCTGGTCCTTTCTGGGTCTCATTTCAGGGACCCATGTACATAGTGTGGAATTGTTTGATGTCTTTGGTATCTAATATGTAAGGCTCAAGTTTGTTTGAGCAGTTATGAAAAGCTAGATATTGGAAAATTCATTCATATCAATCACTTTTTCTGGTAAGTCCGTTACTGATCATTTGTTTTTATTTCCATTCTAATTAGAGCAGGGTTCTAGACCTACTGAAGTTACAGAAATATCACAGGATCTCCTTCTCTAGGTAGAGGGAGCACAGGATCTCCCTCTCCAGGTGGAGTGAGTACAGGATCTCCCTTTTCTAAATATAGTGATCACAGCATCTCCCTTCTCTCAGTGGAATGAGCATCTCCCCCCACCCCACCCCAGGTGGTTCTTTCTAAAAGATGACAATGCTCTAAAAATTAAGTTAAATGATGAACAGATTTCATGAGGAGGTCACCTTCCTCCTCCTCTCTGGGCTCTCCAGTGTTTATAGCTTCACCATAGTACCAAGGAGCCGTTTGTTAGGAAGGAGAGTTACTTGAAATGTAAGTAATAAGGAGATTTGAAGTAGACACAATGTGATTAATAACAAACTGTTACATCTTCTAAATTGAGAACATGCTAATGATTTGTGTCTGCAAGTAAAGTAGGATTTTCAAAATATTGTCACAGACTGTACAGTGACCAGGGCTTAACAGTAAACTAAGTCTCTTTGGTAAAGCTTAACACACTACTTCTGCTGTCCATACTTGGTCAGCAATTGCTACTAACAACAGATACTGTACTAGCTAAAAATGAAAGTCTATATAATTACACATACTTTCCCTCTAGGAATTAAGGATTTCTATTTTTAAATAATTTGTTATTTTATTTTGCTTAAGACATTACTTAAGATTGTACATTAATAATCATTAAAAATAATGTCATACCTTTGTCTAAAAGATATTGCATGGGAAAATCTACTTGTTATTTTCAAGATAAATAAATACTACAATGGTCCTTACTTATCTGTGGTTTTACACTTGGTATTTTCAATTTTCATAGTCAAGTTTAGGTGTAAAAATACAATAGAGAACAAAAAAGATATTTTGAAGGCTAGGAGTGAGACAGTATGAAGGGATGCATAATCATATAAGTTTTATTCTAGTACATTATTTTTATTTTCTAATTTAAATAATAAAATTTATTATGAATACCTGTATATGTCCATAGTGGTTTGAATGACAAATGCCTCCATAAACTACTCATATATTTGAAAACTTGGCCCTTGATTTGTGGTGCTGTTTGTGGACTTTTAGGAAGTGGAGACTTGCTGGAGGAAACAGATCACAGTGGGTGGGCTTTGACAATTCATAGCTTTTCCCAACCTCCTGGTCATATTCTTTGCTTTCTGTGTGTGGTTGGAGATAAAATCTCTCAGCTCCCTGTCCTGGCAGCCTAATGCCACTTTCTCTGTCATTATAGATGGCCTCTCTGTGTCTGTGAGCCAGGATAAACTCTCTCTTCTCTAAGTTCCTTCAGGCATGGTGTTTAATCACAGCAGCAGAAGGGTACGGGTACTATAGTAGATAAAGGAAAGGAGGCCTCCATTAGATGTCTTCATCTCTCCCACACATGAGAGGGGGCTGCTGTACCCGTCATGTGCAGTTTTCATCTTTGACCTATCTCAGAGAATCAAAAACTCAATCCAGAAGTCTGAGGGATGTGAACACATAACAGAGCCCCCAAGTCAGGGGTCTTCTCCATGTTTGTTTCTAACATAGGTAAATGGAGATGGCAGTGACATTCTGTGCTCACTCCTCATGGGATCTCTCTGAACCACCTATGCCATCATCAATTCTCATACAAGAGCACCAAGTTGATGTTATCACTTTTTATAACATTTAAAAACATCTGAAATTATCTTAATTGATTTCATAAATTCAGGGTGTGTCAGGAATTATCCAAGGTCACAGGTATACATTATTGAAGAAAATTAATGTACTCATGAAGTTTATATACCCATGAAGTGTTTGTCTTTTTGTGTAGGTTTAACTTGTCTTTGTCTTAGTTCTGGGAATTTTAGGCATGTTCAATAAATATTTGCTAAACTACTAGGATGAATATAAATGTGAAATGCAGAATGAAGTTACTTTTTAAAATAAGTGATAGACTAGCAAAGTCATGGATCTGGGAGGAGAATTACAACTCTGTTAAAGCAGCATGATTCTTAATTATACTCTAAATACTTCTTGTCATACTCACAGACAAGTGTAGCCCTTACCCATTATCAAAGAAATTTCTCTTTGCAACAGACAGAGATCATATATCAAACTACAATCAATCAAAATGCAGACTTGTGGTTCCCAGTCCTAGTGGATATGACTACAAAGCAACTCCCACACCTAAGGCCCAGGGAACATTGCAGAAAGGAGGTGGAAAGATTGTAAGAGCCAGAGGATCAGGGAGTTCACCATGAGATTTGGTCTCCTAGTGATGTCAGGAGCTGTGCTCCTAAAGTCTCACCAGTAGGAGCCAAAAAGGAAAACAACAACAAGCATGCTAATGTAGATGCTGGAAATCCTAGGAGGCCTCAACTTTACACAAAGAACTACAGGCAACTAAGGAAGATAAGATGGCAAAAACAATCATCACCTGGAAAGAGGATACCATTTAGTTGTCCAATACCAAGTGGCCAGTCCTGAAAACATTCATACAAGTGGAATAATGCAGACCGAGAAAGCTATGTGTAGGAATATACATGTATATACATACATGCAACAACAACTAATGAAAAACAGAGGCTCTGACTTTGAAAGAGAACAAGGAAGGCTACATGAGAGAGTATGGAGGGGGGAAAAGGATGAGAGAGATGATATAATAATATTATAATATCAAATATTATAAGAAAAAAAGCCATGCTAAAATGAATATCACCCCACTTTCATCCCTAAGAACCTACACCAAGCAATAGTAATTTATTCCACCCTTTGAAACATAATTTTATTGGGAAGCATATGTAGATTCCTTCACTTCCCCTACTTTTGCTGTATAAGATGATATCAGATGTTATATAGGTATTTTAAGCATTAGATGGTTTAGACTAAATGGCAACTTAGTACTTCCTGTTCCTTGAGGTCAAGGACAGAGGTAATATAGTGAAGAGGTCCATGAATGATCATACTGTTTGTATTAGCTGCTTTTCCTATGGCAAGCCCCTTAACTCTTCTGAGACAAAGCTCAGCATCAGAAAAGGTATATAATTTTAACTTCAGTGACACATATGACTAGAAGCACAAAAGTCCTAGAAAACCCTACGTAGCACAAATGCCATTAGTGTGGTTCTAAGTAGTGAAGAGAATTCCAATGGAGCTCTGCACTGCAGAGATGCCTTTAAAACCCAAAAGGCAGAGTACTGTTGAATATACAGCATACATATAAACATAACCACAGGATTTGGCTTCAGAGTGAAATACAACAGACTGCTCATCATATGAAGATTCAAAGGAAAGGTGCCCTTAAACAAGAATATCTTTCCTTCTGATGTATCTTACCACTAGATATTCCACAAGTAGAAAACCTCAAATCTATAATATAGTAACAATCAGGTAATTATAATACACACACTCCCTGACTGAGACATAATTAAATAAATTACTTTATAATAAAGTGAACATAGAGTAGAGTGAACATACATTTTTTTCATGGTAGTGCATATGGCCAGGAAAGTGTTAAAAATTTCACTTGCTCACCTCTACATAACTTTGAGATACTGAACACACAGAAAGTGGAGGCAAGAGATGAACCTTCAGTAGCTAGACTGTTGAAGATGTGAACCAATAAGAGAGTGCTACACCAAAGGGTGGTAGGGTTATTTGTTCAAGACAACTAAGAAAAATCTGTTTGATGATTAGTTGGCCACTAGACTATTAAGTAGAACTTCAGTGGCTACACATGGCAGAGAACATGGAGCTGAGAGAATTGTTGCCTCAAAAAGTTCCAGAAAGCAAACAAGAAACAAACACAACAAATCATCGCTACCATATTCATGATGGGACTGTTTGAATTCGATAGTTTCTATGTCACTTAAAATTCCCAGTGTATCACAATTAGAAGGCACAAAAAATAAAGCCTGGTTATTATGCAGCAAAGTAAAAGAAAGCAAAGAAGATCATCCAATTAAAACTCTCCATAATGAAAAGCAGATATTGCCTTCACAATAAACAATAAGTCAACAATTATATAAATACATATATTTAACATATATTATATTTGATATAAATTGCATATGTTTTATATATAAATGTATGAATTAATGGGTTTTCATTTGAAGAAGTAAAGCAATATGAACATTAGTATAAAAATACATAGTAAATAGTTAAATAAATCTCAAAGGTTTATAGCATGACAACTAAAGAGAAAAATTCAGTAGAGTACCTTATGCATCAGACCTAAGCCACCAGGGTAAGAATCAGAAACTTTGTAAATAAGTTGATTCCAGTTATTCAGCTATTGAAATAGTCAGAAAAAAAATGAAAAAAGTTCCAGAAATTGGTAGGATACCACCAAATGTACCAACAAAGAAAGTAGAATTAAAGAAGGTAAAAATAATTCATTAAGAAATAATTCAATACAATTTCCTATTTTGACAAAAAAAAGAATACAAACTTTCACAACTTAACGAATTTTAAGTAGAAGAAATACAGAAAGAGGCATGGTTAGATATGTTAAACACTCAAAAACATTAAAAGTGTCTTAAAATTAGCAAGGCAAAAATGACTTATCACATGCAAGAGATACTCAATAACATTAGGAACTGAGTTCTTACCAGAACCCATAGGAGCCAGGAGGTGTTAGAATGACATTTTCAAGGTAGTATAAAAAAAGAATACCAATCAAAAGATCAAAAATTCTTTCTTTTGTGAACCGATTCTTCAAAAACAAAACATCTTAAATATGATGTTTTTGGGCCTAAAGAGATTCCCAGCGTTCACATGGCACCTCTAGTTGTCTGTAACTCTAGTTCCAGGGGACCTGACACTTTCACATGGACATATATGCAGGCCAAACACCAGTGCACATAAAATAAAAAATAATTAAGTTA
>JADRCD010215160.1:0-13358 GCA_019843815.1 Montemys delectorum
TGCTCTCATCCAGCTAAGCTTCCATCCTTTGAAAAGGAAATAAAGAACAGATTAGGTCCAGACATGGTGGTACATGCCTTTAATCCCAGCACTTAGGAGAGAGAGGCATGCAGATCTCTTGAGTTCAGGATCAGTCTATAGAGCAAGTTCCTAAACAGCCAGCTTGAACAGTAAAGGAAACCATTCACAGTAGAAAGCTTGTGTGAAGATATGGTTGAACAAGAGAGCCTCAGCATGCAGCAAAATCTGACAGCTTTGGCCACATGTTTTTGGCTTTAGAGTCAAGGATAGGAGACAGGGATTATGCAATCTCCCCAGACTAAGGAAAGCCACTGAAGTCAGGTGTGTGGCAGGGGTGTCCCCAAATGGAGGTCCAGAGAAACTGTGTGAGGCTGTGAAGGTGAAGCCTGGATTGGCTTGGAAACCCCAAAAAGTTAGAGATGCCAGAGCCATGGGATACTTGCTGAGGGAAGCTGTTAATAGGGAGTAGAATCAAACCAAGAGAAGGAAGTGTGCTGCAGTCAACCAAGATGAAAGGAGTTGGAGATTTGAAAAGCATTTTGATATCAGACATGAAGTTGTAGAGTTTGAAGTTTGCCCAGTTGGTTGTTTATCTTTCTTTGGCCCAGTGTTTCCTCACTAGGCTCCTTTTCCTCCATTTTGAAACAGTAATGCATATCCTATGTCATTATATGTTGGAAGTATGTGATTTGCTTTTTGCTTTTGCTTTTACAGGATATTACAATTAAGAGATTGCATGAGTCTCAGAGGAGAGTTTGAACTTTGGAATTTTAAACAAGTTTGGAACTTTCATAGACTATGGGGACTTTTGAAGTTGGACTGAATGCATTTCTGCATTATGTTATAGCTACAGGCCTATGGGGGCCAGGGCATAAAAGGTGGTGGTTTGAATAAGTACGGCCTCCATAGAGTCATGTCTTTGAATGCTTGGCCATAGGGAGTGGCAGGCACTATTAGGAGGTATAGCTATGTTGAAGTAGGTATGGCCTTGTTGGAGGAAGTATATCACTGTAGAGGTGGGCTTTGGAGTTATATAGGCTCAGGCTAGACTCAATGAGACACACAGTCCCCCTTTGCTGCCTGCAGATAAAGATGTAGACCTCTTAGCTTCTTCTCCAGCACTGTATCTACCTGTACACCACCATGCTTCTCACCATCATGATAATGGACTAAACCTCTGAACCAGATCCAATTAAATATTTTCTTCTTTATAAGAGGTGCTACAGTCATAATGTCTCTTCACAGCAATATAACCCTAGCTAAGACAGGTGGCTTGCACATCTGGCTGCAGAGTCTGCACTATCATGTAGCATAAATGCCACCTCCTAACAGTTTGGTAACTGTTCATTAGTCATGGGCACTGTAAACAGAGGGGCACCTCCAGGAACAAAGTGTCAATCGGTGAGATGGGTGGCCTTTGCTGGATGCTGGTGAGGCCCTGTGCCTGTAACACAATGCTCCAACTGTGATGGTGGATTTTATGTTTTCACAGTGTTGGCTGCCCACACTCTATCATTGAATAATATTTGAGGCCAATTCCTAGCTCTCTAGAAAGCAGTTATGACCAGCTGGCCACAGATGTCACAAAAGATTGAGCATGAATGGATGATGTCACTCCTATTTGGCATCTGCCTCCAACATCAGGTGACTTGTTTGACTTAGATTTCCCACAGTGCCATGAAAGAAATCACAAGTCTCTGGCAAGATTTTCCCACTGGCCATGAGGACAACCTTGCACCAAAAGTGTTAGGAAAGGGGAGTATAATAAGACTCGACTGTTTACACAGAACAGCATAGGGACTGTCTTTGTCAGGGTTTCTATTCCTGCACAAACATCATGACCAAGAAGCAAGTTGGGGAGGAAAGGGTTTATTTAGCTTACTTCCACATTGCTGTTGATCACAAAGGAAGTCAGGACTGGAACTCAAGCAGGTCAGGAAGCAGGAGCTGGCTGACGCAGAGGCCATGGAGGGATGTTCCTTACTGGCTTGCTTCCTCTGGCTTGCTCAGCCTGCTCTCTTATAGAACCCAAGACTTCCAGCCCAGGGATGGCACCACCCACAAGGGACCCTAACCCCTTGATCACTAATTGAGAAAATGCCCCACAGCTGGATCTCATGGAGGCATTTCCCCAACTGAAGCTCCCTTCTCTGTGATAACTCCAGACTGTGTCAAGTTGACATACAAAACCAGCCACAGCTATGAGCCCCTGCTCTGTTTATGCACCATGTGGGTGAATGAATTGCTGTGTTCTGATGGGAATGTTGGAGGTGCCCCATGGCTTCTTCACTGGTCTTGTGCAATAGTTCTACAGTCATTATACCCAAACCCAGATGCAATTACCCCTGGACAACATTAAGGACTTTTACTTTGACCTGGTGAGTGTTCAGCTCCCTCCTCAGGCAAGGTCTGAAGGCCCATGACCTTTTCAGCATTGGCTCTACTCTCTCTTTTCCAAGAGTCAAAGATGCAGGTCAGGTGAGCTAACACACACAGAAGATCCCGTTCTTTGGGTCTGGAGACCACTTACACCTAATTCTTGTGGGTGTGCATGAGATCCTCACTGTTCCATGCAGGCAGAGGAGGAGCTATCATGGGGCCAGGGTCCCTTTCTCCTCTCAGACTCCAAGCATCTATTGGTGTACCTCCTGGGCACTCCTTCTAAAGATTCCCTGCATCTTCCAGAAAGCTGTGTGGATGTTTCCTAGGCCTATCCCAAGTGTCTATCCCTTGCTAGCACCCATTGGGTCCCCAAAGAAACTAGAGGTGAAGGGACGATTCTACCCAGCCGCATCCCTCTCAACTCGAGGTGGTCAGCCAGCCACACTCTGGAATTCCCAGGTATAAGCCAGCAGTAGACCCTGAAATGGTACTGCAGACACGCAGAAACAGATTCGGGAAGTATTTGCCCCACACCACTCCTCTGAACTCACTGGATCAGAATCAGCAGGCTAAGCCTGTAAGTTCTTCACACAGGGTTCCCCAATAAAACATGGAACATCAGCTGAATGTGAATATCAGATAATATACTTTTACTATCCAAATGTCTCAGCCATAGCATGGGATATACTTAAATTTAAAAAGTTATTTTTAATGGTAGCTCACAGCTGTTACTCCAGCACTCAGAAGGCTGAGACAGGATTGTTGGGAATCCAAGGTGAAGCTAGGCTAGTTGATGAGTTCAAGCAAGTTTAGGTCACAGCAGAAAACACTGTATCAAAGGAACAAGCAAGAGAAAAACGCTTCACTAATTTTAATCCTTTTCTATGCTTTTCTCAATAATGACCAGGCTGTTCTTTGGAAGTCAAAAGATCACTGGCTAGGACTTTGGTGACATCACTTAGAGGATGCCTGTGGAGCATCAGCCAGACACCCACCCTCAAGTGACATGTTGTGATGGTTGGCTTAGGGAGTGGTACTATTAGGAGATGTGGCCTTGGTGGAGGAAGTATGTCACTCTGTGGGTGGGATTGAGACTCTTTTCCTAGCTGCTTGGATGTCAAGCTTTGGAACAAGATGTAGAATTCTGAGCTTCTCCAGTGCCATCCCTGACTGGACACTGCCATGCTTCCTGCCATGATGATAATGGATTGAACCTCTCAACCTGTGAGCCAGCCCCAAATTAAATGTTGTCCTTTATAAGGGTTGCCTTGGTCTCTTCACAGCAATGGAAAGCCTAACTAAGACACATGTCTTATTCTGTAACTTCTTTTGTGTTTCTGCAAGTTCTTTCAGGCCCTAAAGTTGTTCTTCCTACTTTGATCCCAGTGCTCACCCAATTCTAGGGAGGAGGGGGTAGCAGCTCATATACTCTATGGCAGGCTTCTTGCCTTAGTTACACATGAAGTGACACCATGGCCAAGGCAACTTATGAAAGAAAGCATTTAACTGAGGACTTGTGAACAGTATCAGAGGGTTAGTCTATGACACTTATGGCAGGATTGTGGCAGCAGGCAGGCAGGTATGGTGCTGGATCACTGGCTCAGAACTTAAATCCTGATTCTATGGTAGCATGCAGAGAGAGAGAGAGAGAGAGAGAGAGAGAGAGAGAGAGAGAGAGAGAGAGAGACACTGGGCTTCTGACATGAAACTTCAAAGCCCATCTAAGGAATACACTTCTTCCAGCAAGGCCACACCTACTCTAACAATATCATCCTTCTTAATCCTTCTTAAACAATTTCACAACCTGGGAACCAAACACTTAAATACATGAACCCATGAGGGCAATGCTCATCCAACCACCACATTTTAAAACATTTTCTGTGATATCATTTCATCAAAGCATATAATATATATATATATGTATATATAAATCAAACCTTTATTATAAATAATTCATTTTTAATAATTCTTTGGGATACACATGATTTTACCATTTACTAAAGATGAAAGCAAAATTATAAACTAGAGAGGTGGATAAGCTTACTTAGTTTCGTATAAAGAATTAAATCTTATCAGATGTGGTGGCACCTGTGCTTTAATTTCATTTCCCAGGAGACATAGGCAAATGGATATCTGTGATTTTGAGGATAGTCTGGTCTACACAATGAGTTTCAGGACAGCCAGGATACATAGCAAGACTCTATCAAAAAAAATCTTGGCTGACCATTTGACAGGCCATCAACATTGATCAATATTTTGATTTTATACCCCTCATTACCAAGAATGCAACTTCACATAAACATAGTCCAAAATGGCAAATAGATAGATCTTTTCAGAAATCACAGATTATCCTAATCTTAAGCCAAAATTCACTGAACAATTTGTGAAACTCAATATCTTGACCAGCAATTTTCAAAATAAATACTCTAGCCCTATATAATCCAAATTTGATATCCAAAGTTTGTATTTACATGCAGAGGAATGATGGTAGGGAAATCCTAAAGGACTCCATTTCCAATCATGAAACTTTCTGTAAGAGCAGAAAACTATATATGGAGCGAACACACCACAGTGAGCATACATGCAGTAAACTCACCACAGTGAGCACACATGCAGTAAACACACCACAGTGAGCATACATGCAGTAAACACACCACGGTGAGCACACATGCAGTAAACACCACAGTGAACACACATGCAATAAACATACTACAGTGAACATACATGAAGTAAACACACCACAGTGAACATACATGCAGTAAACACACCACAGTGAACACACATGCAGTAAACACACCACAGTGAGCTCACAGGGAGTAAACACACCACAGTGAACACACATGCAGTAAACACACCACAGTGAGCTCACATGGAGTAAACATACCGTAGTGAGCACACATGCAATAAACACACCACAGTGAGCACACATGCAGTAAACACACCACAGTGAGCACACATGCAGTAAACACACCACAGTGAGCACACATGCAGTAAACACACCACAGTGAGCACACATGCAATAAACACACCACAGTGAGCACACGTGCAGTAAACACACCATGGTGAGCACACATGCAGTAAACACACCATGGTGAGCATACATGCAGTAAACACCACGGTGAGCACACATGCAGTAAACACACTACAGTGAACATACATGTAGTAAACACACCACAGTGAGCACACATGGAGTAAACACACCACAGTGAACACACATGCAGTAAACACACAACAGTGAACACACATGCAGTAAACACCACAGTGAACACACATGCAGTAAACACACCACAGTGAGCACATATGCAGTAAACACACCACAATGAACACATACGCAGTAAACACACCACGGTGAGCACACATGCAGTAAACACACCACAGTGAGCACACATGCAGGAGTCTTGAACATGAGTTTGAGACAGTGTTTGGTGATAATGTGAAACATGGCACACACAACACAGAGCATATATGTGGTATGTTCAAAGCCACAGACATGATCAAGTACCAGAGAGCACAAGATGAGCTCTGTCAGAAACACCTCTGATCACTACTCTTACTTCCACCACTGTTGCTCAAGTTTCCTCAACCCCCACATCCAGCCATGTGACCCCCCCATGGAGTCATGACAAGAAGCTGTGCTCTACTGAGACCATGCTGTATGGGACTGTGTGAGCTCAGTCTGCATGGCTGGGTGCCATGGCTCTGCTCCTAGCATCTGCTTTTCTACCCCCTGGGACATGAAGAGCTGATGGAGATTTCCTGTGTTGTGGTCACAGGTGATATGTATGTTAGGGTTCTCCTGAGGAACATAACTGACAGAATGAATATATACGCATCAAAAATGGGATTTATTGGATTGACTTACATAATGTCGGCTGGGTGGTCCAACAGTGGCTATCTGCATGCTAGAGGGGCCGAAAATCTGATAGCTACTTATTCTACAAGAATGGCTGTCTCAGCAGCGCTCATCGGCTGCCCAGTCTGGCGGCCAATTTGCAAGCCTCACCTGACTTTCACGACTATGCCCCAATGTGATAGGCTCCCCCAAAAGGGAAGCTCATGAAACCTAAGAATTCGTTTCAAAGGGACCAAAAACCCAAGTTTCCACAGAGAGCTGGATGGATCAGAATGAAGGTCAGGCCACCTGTACCAGAAATTCCAAGGAGAAATGGACAGAGTCCCGAGTGAGCCACCACAGAAAGAAAGTGACTCAAGAGGAGCCTTCGTGACTTCATGTGAGTTCTCAGCACAGCCATTGTGACATCGGTAGCCTGACCAGTTTAGGGAGTCTGAGCCGCTGGTTGGCACCATTCCATCAGCCTGGCCTGCTAACCTCCAACACACAGCACAGCCAGGGCCATGATCCTGACCTTCATTCTGATGCTTTTTGCCCACACCCTGGAAGCCAATGATGGTACGTGGACTCCTCACCCTCTGGCCAGAGCTGCTGACCCAGGCAGGGCCAGCTAGGATACCTGCTCTCCTCAACTCCCTTCATCCTATCGATGTGTGGTGAGCATTAAGGACGAAGGAGACAGTGGATATGACCCATGTGTTAGCTCACAGCCACCTCCAAGATCACCTCCAAGAGCACAGATTACTTACTCATCCCTCTTAGGGGTGAGCTGTCTAATTTTGGAGTTCTGGCTTGGAAAAAATAAACTTCTGCCTTATCAATAGCAATGGAAAGGGACATACCCAGAGCTTGGGCCAGGAACTAGCCAAGTGACTTAATATTTTTTTTCCTGTTTCCTTGATAAAATACTCTGACAAAAGCAACTTAAGGGAGAAGATTCACAGTTCAACCTTACAGCCCATCATGGGTGCAAGTCCAAGTGCTAGGAGCTTGGAGCTGTCGGTCAGCCGTATCACATCCACAGTCAGAGACCACAGAGTGGTGAGCCCATGCTGCTGCCTGGCCCCCATCCCTCCTCTTACACAATCCAGCTTCAGTTTACAGCTTCGGGGGGCAAATTAGCCCAAAGCCACTCCCCAGGGACACAGCATGTCCCAACTTGTACCAATATGAGCAACACACAGATTTCCTTCTTGTGCCTTCCACGCTCGCTGCCTCTGAGCAGGGCCAGCCTGTCTCCCTGGCCTTCAGCGTGACCTAGGGCCACTCCATAGAGTAGGGCTTGGGGATCCTAGGGTGGCGGCAAGGGTGGACCATGCCCTGTGTGCACACTGGAGGAGAACTGCCACTGTCCCTTCTCTGGCATTGAGCAGCTTGTCTGGGTCTTGCTTCCTTCTTTGGAGTCAGCACTGATGCATCTCTCTGCCTTAAATGGACTCACCTCTGCCTCTGAGGTTTTTTTTTTATTTCTCTCCCTCCTTGTGTGTGTGTGTGTGTGTGTGTGTGTGTGTGTGTGTGTGTATTTGGAGCAGTGCCCATGTGTATGCACATGTGTGTAAAGGTCAAAGGACAAATTCAAGTGGTGTCTCTCGGACACAGTCCACTTCGTCTTTTGTGACAGGGTATCATTATTGGCCTATAATTTACCAAGTAGGTAAGGCTCAACAGCCAGTGAACCTGCAGGGCTATACCTGCTATCATTGCTTCCCAAGCATTGATATTGCAACCACATTATCACACCTGGATTTTTGTTCACATGGATTCTGGAAGCTCCAACTCAGGTCCATGTGCTTGCATGGTGAGAGCTTTGCCGACCAAGCCATCTCCTCAGCTCTGCCTTTATTTTCTTCAGGACCTTTATGATGGCAAGAAGCCCATGACAGCTACCAGCTGTCTGGTGGTCGGCAGATTAATTTCATTCCTCAAATCTCTGTTGCTTTGTAAGGGGAGATATTTGCCAGTCCTATGACAGTTACTAGACCTGGTGTGTACCCTTGTGGTCATGCTCTGCCCGCCCATGGAGATGGATCCCGAGCAGGATGAAAGAGCCAACACCTTTCCCTCACACCCAGAGCCATAGGCTTCTTCCTATCACAACAGGGAAGCAAGCCTTGGCCTCAGAGCATCCCCAAGGATATGTCCTCCCAAGCTAGACCCAGTCTAATCTCCCAGAGGTTGACTGACAGTCTGTTTTTTTCCCTGTGGTTTTCCATTTCTACAGAATGTGGTGTGAGAACCCTGTATGATAGCAGAACTCGATACTCCAGGATCATAGGAGGGCAGGAGGCTGAGGTGGGTGAGTTTCCATGGCAGGTGAGCATTCAGGAAAGTGACCATCATTTCTGTAGCGGCTCCATTCTCAGCAAGTGGTGGATACTCACCGTGGCCCACTGCTTTTATTCTCAGGAGCTTTCGTAAGTATCGAGGGCCCAGGTTCTCCAAGGGGTGGCGGGTACTCAGCTACACCAGGCTGTGAGAGGGACCCTGGTGCAGTTGTCCCATAGGCAGACAGGAACGGCTCCCCTCCTCCCCTCCGGTTGGCAGACTCGAATGCAACTGGCAGAGCCAGGAAGTTGTCTGTCACCTTCCTTCTTGGTGGCTTATGGAGATTTCTTTGTCCTAGGCCATCAGTGGGCACCTAGCATTGGCTGACAATTACCCATATGCCAAGGTCTTTCTTAGGACCTTAAGATCTTGAATCCTGGTTAAGATAATAATCACGGCCATCTTTCCTAACTGATGCTTTTTTTCTGGAAGTTCCATGTAGCCAGTGGAAGCTCCAGATGAACCTCTGGTCCTCATTTTTAAATGGTTGCTAGATCTAAGGACACCAACAGTGGCTGCTGGTGTGTGTAACACTACCTTGCCTCTCTGACAGCTGCTTTGATCTGCCAAGGGGTTCTTTGGGAGTGTTTGGTTAGGGTTACTATGGATGTGTTGAAACGACACAACCAAAAGCAACTTGGGAGGGAAGGAGGGCTTATTTGGCTTCTATTTCCACATCAGTCCATCACTGAAGGAAGACAGGACAGGAACTCAAACAGGGCTGTAATCTGGCGGCAGGAGCTGATGCAGAGGCCATGGAGAAGCGCTGCTTACAGGCTTGCTACCTATGGCTTGCTCAGCCTGCTTTTTTATAGAACACAGGTCCACAACCCACAATGGGTTTGGCCCTCCCCCATCAATCCCTGATTTAAAAGCTGCCCTACAACCTTGCCTACAGCCATATGGAAGCATTTTCTTAATTGAGGTTCCCTCCTCTCAGATGACTTTAGCTTGTGTCAAGTTCGCATAAAACTAGCCAGCACAGGAGTGCTCTTCAGAGTGCCCAGAACAGAACTCTGCTTCTTGTCTGTTCAACACTAGTGTCACATTCAGTCCTGGAAAGCCTAAGGTCACAGATCTACTCCACGTGTACTTTTTAGAGTCTGAATGTGCCATGTTAACCACAGGTTCGTGTGATTGAGCTCTTGGTCCTTGGGTTGTAGTGCTGTGTTGGAAGGTTGTGGAAGGTTCAGAGGGTAGACCTAAATGGAAGAAGAAGAAGGTCTTTGGGTGATGGACCTTGATAAGTCAGTCCACTTCCGGCCACAGTCTCCAGCTGCTCACATTTCATGCAGATAAGTACAGGTAGACTCACCCTCCCATGCTGTGCCTTCTCTGCCATGTGGTACTACTACATCTTAAACTGAGCCCAGATAAGCTTCTTCTCACGTAGCTCCTAACCAAATATTGGCTCACAACAAGACAAGTAGATAGCCTGCTCTTTCTGCATTCTTCAATCTGCCCAAGTGGGACGAGTGTTAAAGGCTTCTAGAAGGACCTTAGCTGTAGAGTTTCCAGTCCCACTGACTTCTATTCACTCGGGCTTCCTTTCCCCTTCTTCCCCCCCCCCCCCCGTCTGTTTCTGTGACACCAGCCCAACAGATCTCAAAGTCAAAGTGGGCACCAATGACTTAACTACTTCATCCACGGAACTACAGGTCAGCACCATAATCCGTCACAAAGGCTTTAAACGACTCAACATGGACAATGACATCGCCTTGTTGCTGCTGGCCGAGCCCTTAACATTCGATAAGCTGACTGTGCCCATCTGTATGCCTCTCCAGCCCACCCCTCCCAGCTGGCATGAATGCTGGGTGGCAGGATGGGGCATAACCAACTCAAGTATGTGATTGTCCATGGCCTCATGGAAACTGCTGGGGCAGGAGCTACGGGATCTGGGGGAGCGATGAGGAAGGGCAAAACAGAGTGAGAGTGGTGGAATGGCTTTCAGTGGAAATCTCCACACACAGGGCTCTTGGGAGCCTCAGCTCAGTGTCTTCTGGGTGCCAGAGGCATGCTGTGTACCTGAGGTGCCAGTTCTAAACCAATCCCTGGGTGTGGTCAACGAGCCCAGAGAGGGTTGTGTTTATGCGTTTAAGGGAATTTCAACCACCAGAGTTGTCCAAAGGCCCCTCTGTGCTTCTGAAAGTACTGTTGCTCAACTACTTTTAGAAGTGAATGTTACCGCTTACTCCGTTAGACTGTTACTTGGTCAAAATAGGAAACATATGCGGAGCAGAATATGGGAGTAAATCCCAACTGCACTGTCCCCAAAGACACCCCCATCCTCAAAGATACATCCCCCAAAGACAGCCCTGCAAGCAAAGCAGTTGGTAGGAGAGAGATAGGGACTACAGCCTAAAGCTGGAGCAAGCCTCAGGCCCATGTGCGTGCTGAGCCTAGATTTGGCTTCCCTCAGCGTTTTAGTGGAAGGAGACAGTTAGAGGTTAGCTGCTGGCTCCAGACAGAACTTAGAAAGGGTGAAGGAAGCAGATAGTGACCTACGAGGTTAAAAGACTCTGTAAGGGAAATAATTACAAATCTCTATGATCAGAAGTGAGAATCCTACTAATGGAGGCCAAGACATTGATTCCTGTCATCCCTTTTATACCAATTACTTTTGTATAAGACTAAAATATCTTCCAGAAACATTTGGCAAGAAAGGTTTATTTTGGCCCCTGGTTTCAGGGATCTTAGCCCACTGTACTGGGGAAGGCAGGACACAGCAGCTCTAAGCCCAGGGGTAACCACATAGGGCAGAGAACAGATAACAGATACCACACTGCAGTAGGCCAGGGACCAGATAACAGGAGAGAACCAGTAACTAAGAATCCCCTACAAAGGCCTGCTCCTAGAGACCTACCTATACCAGCTAGGCCCCACCCCCTTAAAGTTCCACAGCCTCCGATACTAGCCCCATCCACTGAGAAACAATGGATCTGTTTGAAATGTGGATTTGCTGTAAGAGACATTTCAGATGTAAGCAAGGCACCTTCTAAAGAACCAGCCAGAAGCTGGAAAAATGAATGGGTCGGTGGGTATGTTGCAAACCGCTCTTGCAGATGGTCTAAGTTCAGTTCCCAAATCCTGTGCTCAGAGGTTCACAACTGCCTGTAACTCCAGCCCCAGGGAATCGGATGCCTTCTTCTGGCCTCTGTGGGCACTAACTCTCGTGTGCTTGTGCACACACAGATATATACACATACATATAATTTTTTTAGGTTTAAATCTTTTAAAAAGACAATACAGTCAATCTATCAATGCTGGAAAACCAAATGATTTATATATATATATAAATATGCTACATAGTATATATATATATACTATGCTACAAATGAGTTTTCAGTGGTTCTGAAAGTGGGTTTTCAGTAGCAAGGATGGGGACTAGGGGTAGAGGGCTGTGCTCACATAATAAACAATGGTAATGGGAGGGGCCGCAAAAGCCTCACCTGTGTGCTCCCCAGGGAAGTCATATCCTGGAGCTTGGTGGAGTCGATCTGGAAGAAGACAGGCTCTGAGTAAGAGGAATGCTTGGGGGAGGCAGGGTTAATCAGAAAAGCTTATGTGATGATTGACGGCTCAGGCACAGGCTGTCTGAAGGCTGTGGAAAACTGAATCTGTAGAGAATGCGAAGAAGAATGGTTTTGGGCTTTGAAGGAGGGTCTGAAGGGCTCTTCAGGCCATCCTCACGCTTCATTATCTGCATAGAGATTGCCGGTCTGGTAGCTTGCTTAATGCTCTTTCTCTCTATACCAGCTGACAAAGAATCTATGTCGATGGATCTTATGAAGGTGCCCATGCGTATTACAGATTGGGAGAAATGCTTACAGATATTTCCCAGCCTCACCACAAACATGCTGTGTGCCTCGTATGATAATGAGAGCTACGATGCCTGCCAGGTAATGAGGGGCAGCAGGCCTCCCCCCTCTCAGCCTGTAGCCCCTATGTGTTTCCCTTGCAAGAATATCTCCCCTGCCCCCTTGGAACAGATTAAGATTCTAAAGTGCAGGTGCCAGGAAGGGGTCAGTCAGTAAAGCACTTGCCATGCGACCAGGAGGACCTAGGTTTGGTCTCCCAAATGCATGTTAAGAAAAAAAAAAAAAAAAAAAAGTCAGACCTGGTGGCATGCACTTGCACAGCACAGAGAAGTCAGAGAGAGACTCGTTGGGGCTCTAGGACCAGCCAACCTACTGGGCAAGTTCAGGATAGTGAGAGTCACTGTCTCAAAATAAAACAAAAGGAAGCAAGCAAACTGAAACCAAAATGAAAAGATCAATAGTGGACACAAGGACTGAGAATTTAGAACTGGAGTTGTTCTCTGGCCTCTGTATGCACTGGAACCCATATATATACACTTGGGCGCACACACACACACACACACACACACACGAAAAAAAGAGAGACAGAGACAGAGAGACAGAGAGTCTGAAGGACATGTCTGTCTTGAGCCATGGGATGCTAAAGGGATTCCAAGTCTTGTGTGAAGGCCACACATACTGTAGCCCTTGCACTGTCAGCCTACCTGAGCCAGCCTGCAGCACACCTACAGAAGATCTCAGGTTTTCAAGGACACTAAGTCATCAGGATCCCACCACGTCTTCCACCTGTCTCTGCCTCTCTGGCACTGGGATTACAAATTTAGGCCACCAGGCCTAGGAGTTGAAGTCGGGTCTTGACTGAGTCCTCTCTCCAACATTCCTATACTTTTATTCTCTGCCTTTTCCAGAGCCTGGATTAAGAGAGAGAGAGAGAGAGAGAGAGAGAGAGAGAGAGAGAG
>JADRCD010215162.1:0-29154 GCA_019843815.1 Montemys delectorum
ACAACATCATCTAACAAAAATAATGAAAAGAACTTAGTTTTTATTTTTTATTTGGAAAATGAGAATTTTAACAATATAATTAGAAGATGCTCTATAACCCTAAAATAAAAAAGCTTATAACAGTATATAGAGGGAGTGAAGATATCAAGCCTTGTTAACAAATCCTTAGTTAACAAACTAGGGGTATAAATTAAACCAATCATATGCAGTTCTTAGGACCCAGAAATTCCAAGGACTCGTGTGTGTGTGTGTCTGTGTGTGTGCACATGCATGTGCATGTACAAGTGTCATGATCTAATATGCATATACAAATTCAAATATGTGCCAGAAGTGTATCATGTATAATTGTTTGACCAATAAAGTTTTATAAGAGCATCTGTATTTACATCAGTATCTGAAAATGCATATTCTAATTTACTGCAACATGATTTTAAGTAGTGAAAAATGGACACAAAAACTGCTAGAGTTGAATGAAAAAAATCAATGGATGTACAAGCAGTGACTTACTCAGCAATCTGTTGCAGTGCGTGTATGTGTGCTCTGAAAGTCTACATTTCATGTGTGACATCATCTATATTTATGATGGTTCAACACAAAGCATAATTAAGCATATAGATTCTGGGATCAAGTTTTATTACCAGGGTCATTTGGTAGCCTATTCACATGTTAAATTTCATGGACATGGGAAGCACAACATTTCACAGTGCATAAACAGCCCACAGGAATCTCATCTCGAATAAAATGTCAATAATGCTGACTATGGCCAGGATATTAGCATAAGTAAAAATGACTAACACTATGGGAATAGAACTTGCAAAGTACTTTTGAGATCAGTGTAGAAGTTGCCAATGAAACAGAGGGTTATATCGTATTAATAGGTGGGGGAGATTTAACATTAGAAAGATCCCAATTCTACTAAAGCAGTTGTATAGATTTGAAGTATTACAAGAATGTTTCAGTGTGTTCTACACACATGGAACTATACATCTTAATGTACACACCACATTGAAATGGAACAGATGACATGAGTGATCGGGATAGTCTTAGATAAATTAAAAGCAGAGAGGGAAGAGTCCCAAACCTCCACATAGAATCTCACTAAGGAGCTAGAGTTTGAATGAGGGTGAACAGTTAATAAATCAGAGCTCACCAAGGAACAATGATACGACATAAAGTAAACAGCATAGCAATTCGTAAAACAACATAGCAATACTGAAATCTTTGGATCAAATTTCTTAGAATATTAAAAAATACAGAAAAGTAAAGGATATCTAAATGATGACATTATCAGTGTTTTCTATTTGTAACAAGTGCTCATATAAATCAATAAGAAGGCACTAATACTCCAAAGAAAGAAATAAAGGAAGTCTTACTTCTTATAAAAAAGCTAGCATAAGTGTTCTTTAAGTTTGTTAAAAAATACAGAATAAATAACTTGATCATAGCATACAATTGGAAAGTCATTATAATCTGTAGGCATTCTTTTAGAAATAGTCTAAAGTGCTAAGTAATAACAAAAACGTTTGGAAATTTTGAATGTTTTATCTGTGTATAAAGATGGTGAAGGAGACAATGACATGAACTGGAGTGCAGAAGGGCATGACCATCTAGATTCTGAACAGTGTTCGGTGGCGGGCAAGTAATATTTCATCACGGGACGATCTTTTCCCTTCTTAGGTGTAAACATCCAGGAGACATGGGCGGTCCTAGGAGGATTCAAGAGAGAAATGCATAGGGAGAAGTGCCTACTTATTAAAATTTTTCCTTGGTGACTTCCTGTTTTTGTACTCATTGAGGGAATATGGAAACCCAATTTCTTCCTCTGAGACAGGGAACCATGTCAACCATGTTAAATACATGTTCATTTAGCCATGTTGATTTCCAGTCTCCATACTTCACATAGTTGGCTGCTGATTAGAAATGGATCAGTTTTTATTAAGTTGGTGTATTGGTTCTGGGAGCGATAGCTTACAGACTAGTACCTCTCTGCAGTATGTAGGAGGTGAAACTTTTGGAGGAAAAACTCAGATGAATTTTCTCCTGCATTAAATCATATCCTGTAAGGTGAGTTTTATTTAAATCTAATAAAGTTTCTTCTGCTCTCATTTTCTCTGACTTTAATTTTATATATATCAATGCTATTTGAGCATCATTTAATTTTAGTCAGCTAGTTTTCCTATTAAATGAATTACACATGGGCAGATATATAAGATATATAAATAAGGAGGTATGGAGATAAAGGTAGATAGACAAGGTGGTTACAAATAGGGACCATGTTCAAGTATATACCATGGATATAATCTGATAGAATATTTTTTCATCAAACTTAAATATGAATTTTTCTTTGTGATTTAATTCTGTTAATATGGTAGAATTTTTAGGCTTGTATTTCCTCCACTTAATGAGCCCTGAAGTAAAGTTGGTAACTGTAGCAAACCTTTCTCTACTATCTCACAGTTGGAAAAAAAAGAAGAAACTTTAATTTCTTCTGAAAACTCATTGCCTGAGGTTAAAATATATTTTATTATATGTTGTCTCTCAGTAGCAGATCATAATTTCTCTTGAATGGTGGACATCTCTCAACATCTCCATCCACAGAATAATTAACTACTATTTTTTCAATATATCAATGAGTAGATAGTAACATCCATGGCCAAATTGTTATTAAGTAAGAATAATCATATCTCATTTCAACTGTATGAGATCTCAATTTTTCTAGACAACACTTTTCCTTACTTGTAGTTATTTAATTTTCCTGTCAGGTGACAGGTTGCTGAAGAAGCAAAATAGACTTGACCAGAATGGAGGTGAATTAGGGTACAATATGATATTAATGAAGTTGAAGTTACAAAATATTCAGAAAACCAGGTTAGAGGGGTGAGTTACATGAACTTTTGGGTTCCTAACAGATCCTTTCTGGCACTGCACATGAGATATTGATGTTCTGAGATCCTCATGGAAGATTATCAATGGAGGAAAAACAGGATCTAAGTGTGACTATGACTTCATGAGACCTAGATTTGCATGAAAAGATCCTAGAGTAAAGTCAACTACCACTAACCATCAAGAACACAGAACCTCACTCCAGAACGTGCAAGGAATGAAGTTACATGATAAATCTCAATAAGGATGGAATAAGTTCCAGGGTTGGAGATGAGATTAATTCCCCAGATGATTCCTTGATTAAACTTTGATGATACTTTGAGTAGATACCCAACTGACTAGACTTCTAAGAAAGGGTGTGCATATTACACTTGTGTTTTATTCACCACCTTTTGTAACTTATAGCAATGACTGTGGCTGAGTTAGGTAGGTAGCTACCCAAAGCCTCAGATGGTAAAGACTTGACAATGTAATGAAAACTCTTAAGATATGGGTTCCAACTAAGAGGCAGACTCATCATAGAGAAACACCCTTAGAAAAGGACATTTGAATCTCTACCCTCTTCTTCATCTTCTTATTTTATGTACTGCTCATGAGATGAATACTTTTGCTATGTAACTGCTATGACATGGTGCCTTGATGAGACACAAAAGAGATGGGGTCAGCCAATCAAATACAATAACCTTTCTTTTAAAACTGTTTCAGGTACTTGTTACAGTAATGAAAGGCTAAAAATACACACCAGTAGAAAGGTAATAAAATGACACTCTCTTTTCTGTCAGTTTTTTGGTGGTATATGTGAATATTTCTCTGTCTCCTTCTACATGACCTTGCTTGAGAGAAAGTAGATACTGAATTCATTTCATCGTTTTTACCACAGAAGCTTTGAAATATGCAAAAATTAGGGTTATGTATCATGGCTGATACAGTAGCTACATAGAGAAGTAATTCTCTGTTCTCAGTTACATGAAAATTGAAATAAATAAAAGATGAGAAGAAATGTTAAATGGAAGTGTAGTGACCATATTCTTCCTCTCAGGTCTTCCCCACCCACCAGTCCTAGACACCATGCTCTTTGGACTCTTCCTTGTCATTTATATTCTTACTGTGTTGGGAAACCTTCTCATCTTGATGGTAATCAGGGTGGATTCCCACCTCCACACACCCATGTACTATTTCCTCACCAACCTCTCCTTTATTGACATGTGGTTCTCCACAGTCACAGTACCCAAATTGCTGATGACTTTGGTGTCGTCAGGGGGTGGGGCCATCTCCTTCCACAGCTGTGTGGCACAGTTCTATTGCTTCCACTTCCTGGGTAGCACCGAGTGTTTCCTCTATACAGTCATGTCCTATGATCGCTACCTGGCCATCAGTTACCCACTCAGGTACAGCAGCATGATGAGTGGGAGAGTGTGTGCCCTCCTGGCAGCAGGTACCTGGCTCACTGGTTCCCTGCACTCTGCTGTCCAGACCACACTGATTTTTCATTTGCCCTACTGTGGACCCAACCAGATCCAGCATTATTTCTGTGATGGGCCACCCATTCTCAAACTGGCCTGTGCAGATACCTCAGCCATTGAGATGGTCATCTTTGTGAACATCGGGGTAGTGGCATCGGGCTGCTTTCTTTTGATTTCACTGTCCTATGTGTCCATTGTCTGCTCCATTCTGAGGATCCGCACTTCAGAGGGCCGACACAGAGCTTTCCAGACATGTGCCTCACACTGCATCGTGGTCCTCTGTTTCTTTGTGCCCTGTGTTTTCATCTACCTGAGGCCAGGCTCCAGGGATGCTGTGGATGGAGTGGTGACAGTTTTCTACACTGTGTTGACACCCCTACTCAACCCTGTTGTGTACACTCTGAGGAACAAAGAGGTGAAGAAAGCACTCGTTAAACTCAAAGACAAAGTAACATTTTCTCAAAGATAATAACACTTTAAAGGAGGTATTTAGTTTTAAAAAACATCAGTGATTTAACTTAGTTATAAATCATTGCTTAAGACCAACTTCTCCGGATTAAACAATTTATACATTCTTAATGGTCTTAAAAATTACAATTTTACCCACCATATATGGTAAATATCTTCATATTCTTCTTTATAATCTCTCTCCTAAAGATTTATTCAGTTTTTTAATCATTAAAAAATAGCATTGTGATGTAGTCAAGATCCAATGAATTGTTTTTCTTTAGGCTGAGCTTATACATTGCTTTCTAAAAGGTTTATGTCATGCAAAGGAGCTCATGAATATGCAATTATTGTGCTACTGCTCAGAAGCAGCTGCACTTACTAGAAGTCATGTTATCCTGTTGCTATGTCTTTTCAATTGTAGATTTTTTTCCCTTCTACTAGTTCTGTTTGTATCTCCAGTAGTATATTTCTAATGTAATGCCAATGTATTTTTAAAAGGTCTTAATATACAATATATAGTGTGTATGCCCAACTATTATATCTTTATACAAATTTATGTTTCTTGAAATGCTAATAGGCAAAAATCACAAGCTATTCAAGTGTGCAACAATTGGCTGAAATAATATTTTTGTGTATACACATAATGTATGCTGTAAAGCAATGGTTCAATGATGATCTAGAAATACTTACAAAATGCATTATGGAACTATTATTTTGACTGTGTTTATTAAGACTCAATATAATGAAACCTCAAGTCTTTAGGTTTTCGAGGTGGTCATTGGTTAAGAGTACTTGATGGTTTTGCAGAGAACCTGTGTTAGTTCCCAGCACACATGGTAGCTTATAACAGTTTAACATTTCAATTTCAGGAGCTCTACAGCTTATTATGGTCTGCAAAAGTATCATGTATGTGTATGATAAACACATGTATTTAAAGAAAAATAGTTACATACACCAAAATGGAGGATTGGATTGTGCTCATGGATTAGGAGATTCAGTACTCTGATGTATTTTCTGTTGGCTTAGACCAGTGTCCCTCACCTGTGTATTTAATGACTCCATGTTGTCACAGTACCATTGAAGAAAAAAGAAATGAAGCAGTTTACAACATCTAACAGGCTGAAAAATAAAACTCTACTCATTTAAGACTGTTAACAATTCAGAGGAGTATTCATATGAGGTCTAACGAAAGCTATAGGAGATTGAAAAGTTAAGACACAGGTAAATGTTCACATGATGAAGATAACCTGCTTTGCAAAAGAGGAAGAAGGACATCTTCAATAAGCTGTTTTGAAGTTTTTGTGTAAATTAAAATGCACTTGACTGCATCTCATAATGTAGACATAAAACACATAGTTTAGTTTGATTTGCTTATTTTTGGTAATTTCTATGACATTTGTTTAGATAGAAGCAATCAAAAGAGTCTAATCAAAGAAATTATGCAGTAGACTAAATTTATTATACTGTACATTGAAAGTTTTGGATTCATTTTCACTAGTCAGAATGTAACAAATCTAAACAGATAAGAATATATATGAATATATCTGATTAAAAATATTGTAATTGGTGAAATAATTATACCTGTAATTTAAAATTATGTAGAGAAACTCTCATTCTTGGTACAATAAAGGTCTAAAAGGGAGACTACAATATCAAAATTTATTAAATTTTATTTAATTTAAAATTTATTAAAAAGTTTATGCATATAATATATTTTGATTATACTGTCTTCCCTCCTCCAAATTTCTCCAACCTCCTTTACTCACCCAACTCTATACTTTTCTTTCCTAAAAAAAGAAAATGTGTACCTAAGACAAACAAACAAACAAAACAACTCAACAAGACAAAAAAGGATTATATCAAATGGGAACAAAAAATACACAAAAAAATACCTATCTGCAACATTTTGTTTTGACAATCAACTTCTGAATATGAGGCCCGTCTTAATGTGTAGCTCTTATATACAGCAACACTCTATTAGAGAAAACAGATATTCTTTTTCACAGTAGCTATCAATTGCAATTTTTTTTTTTTTGGTCAGGAATGGGATTTTGTGTCTACTTCCCCTTTTCTAGAGACGTTTCTTGTGCATGCTCTCACAGTCTCTGAGAGTCCATAAGAGTATCAGCTCTATTATGTCTGGAAGCTGTTAAGACATTAAATGTTTATGCAACTTAAAGTTAGTAAGTCTCAAGTGTCAGGATGAGTTCCCAGATAGAAATCAATTTACAAACTTCCCTGGAACCTTCAAACTACACTTTTGGGTTCATGGCAAAAGATGGTTCAAGAAAGAGTGGCATGTAGTCAAGCGATGCCCATGTAGACTTTGAGAAATTTTAAGTGGAGAACAGGCACTGGATAAATCTGAGACAAGGGATAACCTGAGGGGAGACATGCATGCTTATGAAAAGCCTTTCCTTCCTGTCTTGCTTTTTTTCTTTTTTCTTTTCTTTTTTTTTTTCTCATCAAGGGAACCTGGAAACCCAAGAGCAATTCCATCCCTTGAGACATGAATCCAAGTTAGGCTTCTACATATTTAGTCATGCTGGTATCTAGTCTCTGAACTAATTGGCTTGAATTTTAATTAGAAAAGGGCATCCTTTTCTCACCTTCCAGTGTCTCTTTATATGATCAACTACAAAACAGTGATTATCCATAGCATGAAGAAGGTGAAACATTTTTGGAAATCTCAGGTATGTTTTGCTACTAAAATAAATCATACCCCATAATAAATAAATCATACCCCATAGGTGGTCTTGAGTGGATTTAACTTATTTTCCATTCAGTTCCTTTTTCCTTTAGTGTAAATATTAACATTCATTGTTGATATTTGTAAATCATCAAACCTCATCTTAACTTTAGCTGCCCAGTCTCTCTGACTAAATGGAGAGGTATGGAGGAAGATAGATAGGAAAAAATTAAAGATAGATGAGTGTCTGTATGATTTCAAGTAATATTGATGTTGTTACAGTAGCCATGTAAGTTAAACATTGAGCTTCTTGGCTGAGATTCCTGCTGGAGTCCCAAGCTACCCTGGGCTTTGTCATCAAATCTAAATATATTTTCTTTGTGTTTGGGTCCTCTTGCTGCAGTAGATGTTTCACAGCGGCTTTATTTCCATGACTGAAGTCATACAGGTAACTTAGATAATCTAGATTTTCCTCTTTTTCCTCATATTTATAAAAGACTATTTTCCCTGTAGATGAAGCCACCTTCCTCACAGAGAAGTCATTTGGAATCTTCTAAGATTCACACTACAGTAAAGTTAAAACAAATAAAAATAAAAAACAATTGCTAGTTATAGACAATATTTTGTATCAAGTAAAAATAACCATTTCCTTCTCAGTTATGCACAATAGTTTTACAACTGAGTGACATGGAGCAACTCTGTTTGCATTGGCTTCAATTTTATGTCATAGATGCTGAATAAGCAACACAGAATTGACCAAACCACTACCTTTTGTGAGAGCAATGTCTTGAGGATTTGAGGGTTATGAGAAAAGGGAGTGTTGATAAAATATAATCCCTAACAAAGCCAGAAAATAATCATAATCCTAGTATAAAAATATGCACAGGACAAATTCTTTCTTAGCATTTTGTGGTTAAGAAAGCACACATGCATTTTGATGTTCTTAATGGTATACAAGTATAGAGGAATCAGGGGTTTAATATGTATGAAGCTTTCTGTTTTCTGGAGGTATTGTAGGCAAGCCTACTATGTAGCTGATATTCTTATGTGATTTGGAGACTCTAGAGAGACTGTTTGAGGAGCAGGCAGTCATGGGGTACCACCAAATGAGAGGAACAAGGCCCTTGACAGTTTGCTGCCTGACTGGGAGGTTTCTGGAAACCCAGAGACTTGACATATTACCTTTCGGAGATCCAGGAGAGGCAAGTCTTCATTTCTTCAACAAGTATAATACTGTCTACTCCACTGTCATTCCCTGATGGCATACTAATCTTAGCTGACTAGTACTGTCTATTCCACTGTCATTCCCTGATGGCATACTAATCTTAGCTGACTAGTACTGTCTACTCTGCTGTCATTCCCTGGTGGCATACTAATCTTCGCTTGCGTCTTTGACTAGTACTGTCTACTCTGCTGTCATTCCCTGCTGGCATACTAATCTTCACTTGCGTCTTTGACTAGTACTGTCTACTCCACAGCCATTCTCTGATGGCATGTTAATCTTAGATTGCATCCTTTCAGTCATGGAAACAGTATTAGCATTGTTCAATAATGTACAGAATGGCAGGTGATTGAAATATGGCATAGGCTTCAAAGATACTCATTAATGTCAACAAGTTTTTGATTCTTGAAGTTTCTTTGGAGATCCAAAGGAGAAAATGATTCTGGTAGGCAGAACTCTAAACCGATTCCAATATTGCTACAAATGACTACATTCTCTCCAAATAATCATGTTTTTCCAAATATGTACTCAGCTATTACTTACTTCACTGATTGTCTGGCACCACACTTTGTCTTATCAATAGAAAAATGATTCTCCAGGTGACAGAAAAGCACCAGCCATGCAGTGAGGTGGACACCTGCTTAGGATTAGATAGTCCTAGGGTGTCTTCTAGAAGCCTAGGGTGATGAAATCTGCTAAGAACATTAAACACATGAGAAGCAGAGATCTAAAATTGTACAAAATTAAGACTCATCACTGCTGTAATAGCACAGAACAAAATTCTGACCCTTAGATGAGATTATTCAATCAGACTTTCACCTTGAGTTTAAAGACAGATAAGTTATACCATAGCAGGTCTGAGCTACAAAACCTTTAGAATAACACATTTGTATGTTTTATGAAGCTGTGACAATTCACTGTACTTCTAAATCAATCTAAAACAGATGTTTTATTGTGACTTTTTCATCTTATATGCATTTGGGTATGCCACTAATTGGATTTCTAGGTCTGTGTGCCACCATAGTTAGAGACATAGGATGTAACATAAAGTCCCGCACTATGAAACATGGTTAATTATTTGTTAATGTCTGAATAATCCTTATATCTCTATAGGGAGAATGATCCAAGGTGGAAGAAATGTCAAATGTGACCCTGGTAACCACGTTCTTCCTCTCAGGTATTCCCCATGCACCAGTCCTGGACACCATGCTCTTGGTAACCTTCTTGGTGATTTACATTCTCACTGTGCTGGGCAACTTCCTCATTCTGTTGGTAATCAGGGTGGATGCCCACCTCCACACACCCATGTACTATTTCCTCACCAACCTCTCCTTTATTGACATGTGGTTCTCCACAGTCACAGTGCCCAAAATGCTGATGACTTTGGTGTCCACAGAGGGTGGGGCCATCTCCTTCCACAGCTGTGTGGCACAGCTCTATTGCTTCCACTTCCTGGGTAGCACCGAGTGTTTCCTCTATACAGTCATGTCCTATGATCGCTACCTGGCCATCAGTTACCCACTCAGGTACAGCAGCATGATGAGCGGGAGGGTGTGTGCCCTACTGGCAGCAGGTACCTGGCTCACTGGTTCCCTGCACTCTGCTGTCCAGACCACACTGACCTTCCGTTTACCCTACTGTGGACCCAACCAGATCCAGCATTATTTCTGTGATGCACCTCCCATCCTCAAACTGGCCTGTGCAGACACCTCAGCCAATGAGATGGTCATCTTTGTGAACATCGGGGTAGTGGCTTCGGGCTGCTTTCTTTTGATTTCACTGTCCTATGTGTCCATTGTCTGCTCCATTCTGAGGATCCGCACTTCAGAGGGCCGACACAGAGCTTTCCAGACGTGTGCCTCACACTGCATCGTGGTCCTCTGTTTCTTTGTGCCCTGTGTTTTCATCTACCTGAGGCCAGGCTCCAGGGATGCTGTGGATGGAGTTGTGGCTGTTTTCTACACTGTGTTGACACCCCTACTCAACCCTGTTGTGTACACTCTGAGGAACAAAGAGGTGAAGAAAGCACTCGTTAAACTCAAAGACAAAGTAGCACATTCTCAGAGCCACTAACCACTGGTAAATAGGTGCTTCAGTTTTCTAACATCATCAATATAATTTAATGAAGACTTATCATTCAATCTAACTTCTCAGGAATTATTAGTTCTAATGTTTTCTAAGGATTTTCTGAATTTAATTAGATCTTTGACATGTGACAAATGTGCTCATGGTTCGAAGTTTTATCTCTTTGCAAATGATTTGGCTTTTGCTTAAGAAATAACACCAAGAAAACACTGTGATATTGTCTCTGCTCTTTTATGAGGTTGAAATTCTCTTTTAGCTGACCTTCTAGAATGCTGTTTATGGTTTTAGTTCTATTCTGCTAATACTAATGAATATACAATCATGGTCTCATTGCAATTAGCAGAAGTCATTTTATTCTTTGGTTTAGTTCTTCAAATACATTTTTTTTTACTCTTTCAGTGGTCCTGTGTTTGTGTGCATAGATATGAAAACATATCCAAAGCAAGGATTTAAAATATGTAATATATACTTTCCTATGAATAATTCTACATATAAATGCACCTGTGTATGAATATATGTATGTAATCTTTTTATAAAAATTTAACTTCTAGAAATGCTCCATTTCTAGTGGGCAAAAAGTCAGCTATTCAAATGTGTAACAATTCAGTGAAGTTACACTCTTGTATACTCACACAATAGAGTATTATAAAGCAATGGTTATGATAATCTATAGCCCTTTATAACATGCATTTTAGAGTTATATTTTTTGCTATATTTGATATGACTTAATACCTAAACATCAAAATATGTTAAATGCATAAATATATTGAATCATAACAAATATTATCACAAATAAAATGCTAGTCACCTACTCTCCTTATAACATGGTAGATACTTTTCTATTACCAGGAGAGACACTTTTTCATTGATTAGACAAAGTGTGCAAATACAAGACAATCAGTGAAGTAAATGATCTCTGGTGATGTTTATAGCTCAGTACACATTTTGTACTATTGACTACATTTTGGACTTTGACTATCCAGGAAGAATTATGATGGACTAAGAGATTTATTATTTTAAGTATGCTAATTCTTAGACTAGATTGCACATACTTAGGATAGAGCAAGAGGTTGGGAAAGATTGGATTAAATCAATCTCTTTTGGAAATGGAAGGATGGTTGCACTCATGAACTCATAACAGCTATTGTTACACACAAGAGGTACACAAAATCCACCTACTCAATCTTTATACAAGGAGGGAGGAGTGGAATAAAATCCCAGCTTAGATACTGTTGACAATTGATGCCTCCTAGAGAAAGAGAAGTCAGTTCTCTCCAGTGGCTTTATGCCTTATGAGTTGACAATGCATCCAGTAGATGGATGTGGGACAGTGCTAATTAGACTCTGGGTCATTAATAAAACTGAAAAGAAGACGTTATAAAGTTGACAGTGGGATGCATGTGTCAGGTACCCAGGTTTTAGATGGAGAGAAAAAGGGTGAACATGATCCAAATACCTTTTATATTTATATGTAATGTCTGAAGAATGTATCAAATATCATGTATAAAATGCTTGATTTTAAATATTAACATTACTTTAGTACTTCATTGTGCTGTTAAGGTTCTTGTGAACTCCCCCATTTCATTAGTGTAGAAAGGGTAGGCAATGATGCTACTGCTGGTCTCCTTTTAAGCTGAAGATTCGTCTAATTCTTAATCAAAATGTTTGAATACTTTATAGGGCAACAGGGGTTTTGTTAATATGAATAACTTTCATAAATTAGGATATTGACCTGGATCAATAATAAAGGTCCTCTTATAATAACCACAATGGCCCAATATCATCAGAAGGCATAAAAGAAAAGTTCGAAGTCATAAGCAAGAGATGTAACAATAAGGCAGCGGTTGGAAAGATAAGCTCAGAAAAATGAAAGTGTCCAAAATAAAAGAGTATAGATCAATGTTAAAATATAGAAAAAGCAAGTAAAGAAATGGTCTTCTAGCATCTCCAGAAGAAATTAATTTTATTCACATTTTGAAGGATTCCCAGTTTGTTTCTGTTCCCCAGACTATAAAGATAGTGAACTTGTATTACCTTAATAAAAGAAGCCAAAGTGTCTGTGTGTCTGTGTAGGGCAACATGAGGATGGGCAGCATGTCACAGGAACAACTGTCTGGGTCCACATAAAGACCAACAGACAATCAATGCTGTCTGGACAGAGAGCTTAGGGAAACTCTGAGCCAAGTGCTAGCAGCCAGCAAGGCACATGGTCTTACACTCGTCATATTGCTATACCTGAGCAGGTAATGATCAGCTAGGAGTGCTCATAGCACATGGTCATAGGATACAGGAAGCACTCAGATAATTCTCTACTGCAGAGAGCTAGAACTTTGCCTTGCATATACTACATTTATGTTTTCTCTTTCAACATAGTAGAGGCTGGCATGCTTTCCATATACCCTCTGCTGTTATAAACTCCAAATTTTGGAAATACAGAAAACTACAGCCATTCTGGTATAGATACGTCCCTAATTACAAATATGGGCCAATGGTGCTTTTATCTAGAAAGTAAACATGTGAAAACATAATTATGAGATTTCAACATGTATCTTTTAAAAATCAGGAAAAAGGATCTGCACATTCCCAGGCCTAGCTTAGGTTACATAGATCATGCACTAACATAGACTAACAAGTTCATTAACATGCCTATATACTGGGACCCAAAACAAATATCACCACACACAGGTAAATGAAATAACTCCATATATACTATCTGCCCACAATATAATAAAAGTTAGAATCAATAACAAAAATTCTACTAATTGCACAAACCTCTAAAGATTGAATACCACATTACTAAATGATGAATGGGTAATAAGATATCAACAATAAATAAATAAAAACATGGAAATAAATGAAAATGAAAGCACACCACCACAGCAAACCTAGGTCATCTTACAAGAACCGTCTGAGGGAAATACATAACCCAAATGCCTGCATGAAGGAGAAATCTGAAAAGCTCTAGGAGGAATTGAGGAGAGGAAATAATATGTATAGTCAGAGAGAAATCAGAAAAAAAGAAACATAGGAAAAAAATAGAAAAATAGGAAAAAATCTGAGAGCCTGAATAAATTATACAACTCAAGAATTTGGAAAAAAACAAAAACAAACTAGACAAAATCTAGCAGGTAGGAAGACGTCACAGAAGGGCAGAACTTAATTAAAACAAAGAAAACAACACAAAGAATCAACAAATCTAAAAGCTGCTTCAATGAAAAGATAACAACCCTTGACCCAGCTAATCAAAAGACAGAAAGATCTGATTCAAATGAACAGAATCAGAAATGAACAGGGAAACATTCTGACAGTTACCAAAGAAACTCAAAATATTGTGAGTACTTTGTTAACCTATACTTCATAAGTTAAAAAAGAAACTATAAAAAGGATAAATTTTTAGAAACATTCAAAAGTGAAAGCAATAAGAGAACAGGGACCTAAACAGACCAGTAACAAATAAGAAGCTTAAAACAGCAATAAAATGCACTGGACTAAAAAAATGCCCAGGCCTGGATGGACTATCATTAGTATTCTACCAGACTTCAAAGAGATCTACAACCAACACTTCTTAAATTATTAAAAAGAAAATCAAAAGAGCTCTTTCTGCAAAACCAGTGTTGCTCTAATACTCAAACCAGATAAAACACATTAAAAATAAAAGAAAGAACCCACAGTTCAATATTCTTTCTGAACATAGATTTCAAAATTTCTCAATAAAATACTTTAAATTATATATATATATATATATCAACATAATCAATTTTTTTTATTCCAGATGTGCAGGGTTAGCTCAACATACATAAATCATATTAAAATCATGTAAGTGGAATTAAAGTAAAAAAATTACACAATCATTTCTATAAATGCAGAAAAAGCTTTTGATAAACTTCCACATGATTTTATGATAAAATTACTAAAGAGAGACAGTACATAGGACTAAAATAAACATAATAAAGAACATGCATGGTAATCCCACACCAACATCAATAACATACTATTGATAGCTGACACCAATAGATATACTAAGGTGGAAGGGGAAATGCTTGTAAGGCCTCAACCCTACATTAAGAATGGTAGGCAACTAAGGAATGCTGAGAGCAAGAGAAATTCTCTTCAGGAAAGAGGATATCAACTGGTTATCCAATACCAAATGGCTAGATCTGAAAACACACACACACACACACACACACACACACACACACACACACACACAAAACATATGCACTGAGTTGGAGGGAGAGAAAGGGTATAAGTGAAGTAAATACAATATTCTGTAATATTTCATCCCTCCCCCAAAGTGAAACTTTAAAAATAGGAAAATAATGCTAGACACAAGATAAGAGGTGTTAAAATGTATTAAAAGTAGACTGGCAAAATCTGTCCTTGTGTCTATCTCCATGTAATGGAGTAGGTTTTTGACCTTGGTAGTATCCAGTATTCCCCATCTATGGCCTGATTTGCATTTTCCTGATGATTAATGATGTTGAAGGCATTCTCACAGTAATTCATACGAATCGTTTGGAAAAGACCCAAGTAGTCTGACCCACCTTCTCAGAGTCATCTCTTATACATGAGTGCAATATTTATGTACTCATAAACACATGCTGTTATGTGTTTTGAATGATCTATTTTGGATATTAACTCTGTATAAAACAGATGGCTTGCAAATATTTCCTTCAGTCCATGGTTGTTTCATTTTGTGGTGTGTTTGCTCTATACAAACCTTTTTGCTGGTTGGAGTCACAGTTATTTGTCTGCGCTTTTCTTGGCAGTTGAACAGTATTTTTAAAGAGGCGGAAATGTAAGTTCTTTTAATTACTGATAAATTGCTCAATAAAAAACAACACAATATATAATACAGCCATTTTCCTGTTGAATTAAATATCTCCATTTATTGTATGTACCAGTACTTATTAACTTTGCAACAAGTAACTATTAATGAAATGCTTGTATTAAAATATACTAAATTAATATTTAAAGAAAAACCATAGACATTATTGAAATTGTGGTATATTATATACTGTACCTAAATTAACTTAATTTAATCTTTATGAAGAATTCTGCTAAGTACTGTCATTTAGACAGTCCTAATGGGAAAGGAATATAGTCAAGCTTTGATCCTACACTATCTGGAACCAAAATCAATAGTAGTATATTTTACACTGTACTGTTTTAGACAACTTTTAGGTTACTTCTTTTTTGTATGTCAGGGTAATATCAGTGAATAACAGTAATCACTGATTTAAGAAAGCACATATTTTTGACTAGTTAGTGTTATGCATGTGAATATGATTTTTGCTTGTATACACAATTTGTATACAGAGTAATTTAATTTTCTTTTGACATATATTGTCTCAAGAAAATATAATTTGAAAATCAGAATATCTGTCTATGTCCGTTTTTAGATGAGACATCGTCATGCAATTCAAAATAGATAAGTGATAAAGAAAATAATGATGAGGCATTGAGGGATGTGGGAGGGCAAGAACCACCAGGAAAAGCTCTGAAAAACAAAAGGACTGAGTTTTAAAATTAATAAGTCATTTATAGTATTGGCGTAACTTAATTTTGTAAATATGTGTCTGTATTAATTCTCCAGAGCTATAAGTATTTTTAAAAAATAATTTTAGAAGGAAGTTAAAAATAAAAACAACATAGCAACTGAAATTTGTTCTCCAGTTGAAACTTTAGAAATCTTTAACCACATTACACCATATTTTGTTCTATTCCCTTGGATTTTTTCTTCAAATTAACATCTTGTGAAGCACCAGACTACAAAAGTGTCCACAGAGGCCTGTGGGCAGAGGCTGTGGGCAAAGGCCTGTGGGCAGAGGCCTGTGGGCAGAGGCCTGTGGGCAGAGGCTGTGGGCAGAGGCCTGTGGGCAGAGGCCTGTGGGCAGGAATGCTAACCTGCATTTCTAAAATATAGTATGGGTATATATATATAACATATCTGATAAGATCTCTGAAACTTTATGTTCTGAGCAAATGAAATATTGAAAAGAATTTAAAGTTATAAGCAGTAACTGCATAACACGTAGGGATCCAAATCCTTAAAGGATAGGGTAACTTTTATAATAACCCCAGTGCTGTGCTCCGCTCTATTTTCTCAGCAATTAATCCATGCAGCAATTTCTTCAATTATTTTAACTAAGTGACATCTAAATTCAGGCATAGAAAACAAAGAACTTTAAGGTACATTCTAGAGCTCCAGAGTGCAATTTTAGAAAGTTACAAAGCCCATGTGAAATTGGCATGGTAAACTCATGGCAACCCACAAAGATGAGGCAAGTCAGTCAGTCACCCACACCCAGGAAAGGTGATGGTTTTCATATATAAGTAACACAAGCAGATGTCCACCATGTGGCTTTTAATGAAAACTTCACATATCAAGCATAAAATTTATGCAAGTGCCATCAATCACAGAGCTTTTTTATTTGTATGTCAAATTATTTGTTTGAATCTTTTAGTTCTAATGAGAGAAAAATTGTTCTCCAGAGACCCAAATCAAATCATTCTACATTTCTTTTTATTCCTTAATAACCTCATATCCAGATGAGATACATAAGTTGACAGGGACCTGCATCAACTGGTCAGAAGGCCAAGGTTGCTTGTCCCTGTAAGTTGACCAGAAGGAAGTTCTAGCTGTGCTGTTGTAAGAGATTAACTATGAAATGTTCAGTGTGATTTAACATTTTTCACACTGTGGGAAATGTTGATATAAAACTAGAACATATCTTATCCTCTTACTGATAAATTTGGGGAACACTTTCAAAGAGAGTGTTATAAACTAAGTCATGGTTGTCACGGGGATCATTCTGGTTGTTCACAGCTGTAACTTACAGACTGAGGCAGGAGAACCGGAAGTTCAAAGCAACTTGGGCCACACAGTGAGATGTTATCTCACAACACACAAACACACAAACAATCAATAAAACAAACAAAATACTAGTGTGATGCTAGACATTTGAATAAGAATCGATGTCAGCCCAGTGTTTAAGTACTTCTGCACATTCGCTTTTGACTTTGCAAAATAAGATGAGTTATATGACTGGCCCTTGCCGCTGCAGACCCTCGTGGTGCATAGGATACTACTTCATGACAAATGTGCGCCATGCTACCACAGTTACTAGGATATTTCTTCTCAGCACAATACTCAAGGAGGCAATGGCAAGCTAGCACAATAGGATGCTCTTTCACAAGCATCTCTGAAATGCAGTACGAACAAATATTAGAAGTCTGGGTGCATTCCATATTAGTTTTCCAGCTCCACCTTCCTCATCTGCTATAAAGAAAGGCATATATTGCATTAAGAGGGTGTATGTGACATGTAAATAAAACATTTTTTGAAAAATAATTCACACATACTATATATATATGCATCTATATCTATCTATCTATAGATAGATAGATAAATATAGATATATATGGTATATGATTGTGGGGTTTATTGTCCACATTTTACCTCCTAGAAAGTACCCAAAATACATTAAGTCAAACTTTAGGTCAAAACAAATGTGGCTCATAGAAAGAGCATAATTGTGTGAAAATCTGTAAATTTCTATAAGTTAGAGAATAAAATCAATGAACACTTTTTTTTTGCCTAAGGACATTTGTTTTATTTTTATACTTAATATCTGTTCTACTTTCTTACAGAATAGAATTAAAGATTTCTCAAATGGACACTTTGAACTTGAACACCATATCAGGAATTTTCCATAGAAGGACAGCTGATAGCTATTATCAGTGACCAATAGAAAGCATGGAATGTATATGTCACATTCACGGACATATGTTTACTCTCAAAGCCTTGGTTTTCGAAGTATTAGAAAAGTAAAGACCTATATAATTTTAGCTCATAAAAGACAAATAAAGACAAATTGGGGAATAAGCTGTTTTGTTGAGTGTTTTCTAAAATGTCCATTTCCTCATAAGCATACTATGTCATTTAGTGACTGTATTATATATAGTTTTTATTTTGAAATCTTTGAACATACAAAAAAGGGATATTCCTGAAGGTCCTATTTAAACTGAGAAAACATACTGCAAGAATATCACACTGGATTGCAAATTTTGGAAAGTAGTAAAAATAAGTTGTTTTTCTGATGTATTCCTCAGAGCACAAAAGCAAGGTAAGAATATGGTCTTTCTGCTGAGACAAGTTCACACGGTACTTTCTTTGGGATTCCTACAAGTATTTATCAGGAAACGAAGACATTATCAGTCACTTCATTAAAAATTAGGACTAGACATTTGAATTGCTCTTTGAAATTCTCATGGTGATATCAGCCGCAAAGTTTAAACAGAGATGCTGTAGATGTTAAGCATATTCATGCTTATTTGATTATTTATCTTAAGTAAACGGAGACCCACATTTTATTTTCAACAGTGCTTTCTTCACCTCTTTGTTCCTCAGAGTGTACACAACAGGGTTAAGTAGGGGTGTCAACACAGTGTAGAAAACAGCCACAACTCCATCCACAGCATCCCTGGAGCCTGGCCTCAGGTAGATGAAGAGACCAGGGCCAAAGAAACAGAGGACCACGATGCAGTGTGAGGCACATGTCTGGAAAGCTCTGTGTCGGCCCTCTGAAGTGCGGATCCTCAGAATGGAGCAGACAATGGACACATAGGACAGTGAAATCAAAAGAAAGCAGCCCGAAGCCACTACCCCGATGTTCACAAAGATGACCATCTCATTGGCTGAGGTGTCTGCACAGGCCAGCTTGAGGATGGGAGGTGCATCACAGAAATAATGCTGGATCTGGTTGGGTCCACAGTAGGGCAAACGGAAGGTCAGTGTGGTCTGGACAGCAGAGTGCAGGGAACCAGTGAGCCAGGTACCTGCTGCCAGGAGGGCACACACCCTCCCGCTCATCATGCTGCTGTACCTGAGTGGGTAACTGATGGCCAGGTAGCGATCATAGGACATGACTGTATAGAGGAAACACTCGGTGCTACCCAGGAAGTGGAAGCAATAGAGCTGTGCCACACAGCTGTGGAAGGAGATGGCCCCACCCTCTGTGGACACCAAAGTCATCAGCATTTTGGGCACTGTGACTGTGGAGAACCACATGTCAATAAAGGAGAGGTTGGTGAGGAAATAGTACATGGGTGTGTGGAGGTGGGCATCCACCCTGATTACCATCAGAATGAGGAAGTTGCCCAGCACAGTGAGAATGTAAATCACCAAGAAGGTTACCAAGAGCATGGTGTCCAGGGCTGGTGCATGGGGAATACCTGAGAGGAAGAACGTGGTCAATACGCTCACGTTTGACATTTCTTCATATGGATTATGGCTGTTGAATTTTCACTTATGGAGAACATCAAATAGAATTATTTTATGTATATTATATAGACATCACAGTCCAAAGGAATGGTTACTTTCTTATTCCATTTGTACCCCTGTTAGCCATAAGAAAAGAATGCTAAATTTATATGGGATGCTCTACTTTTAACAAGAGGAGCAAATTAAGTATTCTTTGTCTTTTAGGATTAGAGAAAATATGTTCAAATAATAACTAGGGCTAATAACTTTCTCCCAGCACCAACCTCCATTGAAATAGCCTTTTCCCTTTTCTTTTATCGTGTGCCTGCAAAGAAACAAACACTCACACACATACTCACACACACACTCACACACACACATTCACAACACACTCACACACACACACTCACACACACACTCACATACACACTCACACACAGTCACACACACTCACACATACACACACACACACTCACACACAGTCACACACACACACTCACACACAGTCACACACACACTCACACATACACACACACTCACACACACACCCCTAATCATTCATTTTTCCCTTTGATCTTTAAATAAACACAGACGATGAAGATTTTACAGCAACCTTCCTCCTGGATTGAAGACGCTCTCTGGTCAGCAATGGATACAAGGAAGGCATGAATCTGCAGTAGTATTCTGTGGCTGAGTGCCTGCCTTTTTCCTGTGTCCTGCCTTTCTGGTCATAGGAAGCACTGGAGACCATCACAGGGATGGAGAGAGCACATCCATTTGATTTCTTTTTATCACTCCAGAACTTTGAACTAGTGTTCAAATGATCTCTGCATTTTGAGATGCTCGTGAAAAATTGTGTTTCAGTTGTAAAGAGAACTAAACATTGACTCACCTTTGAGTATCAGGTCTGAATGAAACATAATAATACAAGATGCTTTGGAATCTAAACATTCGAACTGTATAAATAGTCTGAAAACTCTTTTTATTTGTTGGTGAGATATCTGAGACAAGAATTATTTTTTTTTCAAAGAGCAGACTGGGTGTCTAGTAAATAATATACTTACATGTAAATAGTAGTGAAACACAACAGAAGCTAAATGAAATCTGGCCAGAAATCTAGACTGAGCCATTTGAAAGGAGCATCACTTGCCCAATGTTTAGGACACCTCTGCATTTTTTATCCTTGCCTCTCTATCTGAAGTGACCTTTTCCTGTGTGGAAGTCAGGCGGAGTTAGGTTGAATGCTCAAAGGTGAAATTCTATGGTGTACAGAGAAAGTACTTAATTGACTGATACACTATATAATAGACTTTTATTAAAATACACAGTCTTAGTTAAGTCAAAACTAAAGCAACGCAAACTGACTTTTTGTAGAATTTCCAATGTAAACCAGCCAGGAGGGAAGTTGTGAGTTTAGACAATTTGAGCTACTTACCAATTATGGTGGTCTGCTTTGGATCGCTAGGCAGACATTAAACTTTCAAGAACCTTTGTGTCCTTAATGAGCAGTAGCCATTCTTCCCTGTCATGGTTAAAAACACAGAAGAAAAAATATAAAAGCAAGAACTTTTTGAACTAGAGTTTAGGAGTGGGGTTGATAGCCCAAGAGATAAGAATTTGGCTTTAGATTCCTTATTGATAAGAATATTTCAACATTATTATAAACATTGAGAATTCTAGAAATCCATGTGTGCAAGCCAGTTCTGCTTTGATGGACTATCATTTGTTTAACCTTTTTATTTTGCCAAAATGTAATGATTATCCATCAAAGTCTAGCTTCCAGACTTTTGCAGGGAATGATCAACACCCCTCCTAGATTTCTTCTCTGATTTCAAAAGTGGGCTTTCATGCTCATGGGGGAAATTCTCTGTAGAGACTCCCAGTCTCTCTGATGACTCTTTAACTTTTCTGTACTCCAGGGACATTTGATTATAGCCCCTCCTAGAGATTAATTTTATTAATTAAGCTCCTCTTCTCTAGAGAATTGCAGGCTTGTAAGCTTCTGTCCAGGAATGGATACTACCTCACATTTTCTGGCTCTGAGATTTCTCTGAGTCTTCTGCCTTTGTTCCTTCTTTAAATTTTAAATATGTTTGCACTTCCTATGAAGGTGCATTTGCTATTTTATTTTCACATGCATTAATGAAACTAAAGATATTTATTTCTGGAAACATCCAGAAGATTTTCCCTTTTGGAATTAATATATGTCTTAGCTACTGGGGAAAGAGTTCTCATGAAAATAAAAAGCAAGCCAAAGCCTGCACTTTGCTAAAAGTAATGTCAACACCAACAGATGGGTAATATTCTTCTCTGTGGAATTGATTTGAATACTGGAAGTCCCTTAAATGAACATTTCTGACAATTAATCTATCACAACACTCAATTTTCTAACACTGTATGTAAAACTAAATTAAGACATATTTGATATATGTGAAACTATCACACTCTTTTAGAATGTTTATTTTAACAATTACTGGCCATTTAGTTCTACTTAACTTGTTTCATTGTCATTTTATGAAATGCAAAATTTTGGGATCCTAATCTCCTGAGAAATGTATATCCTGGTCAATATGACATTGAGTGACTCTGATATTTTTGTAATAAGAAAAGTATTATCCAATTTTTGGGATCTTCTTCATAATATGGCGAGGATCATGAATTCTGCACTCAGGCGGGCAGGATAGCCATTAGGTTCATGTGCCCTACTGCACACTCTTGGCGACCAAAGTTTGATCCCATTTGGACCTACATAAAGGTAGAAAGAACTAACCTTTAAAATTGTCCTTTGACCACCATAAGTGCACCACAACAAGTGCACATTCTCACACGTCATATATATATATATATATATATATATATATATATATATGTCTATATATATACAATAATAATGATACTAATAATGCCAATGAGTTAAAATTAAATATAACTCTTCACTTGTGGACTTTATAGAAGATAATGTCCCATAGCCCAACCAACCCCACATGATAGATCTCTCTTCTGATGCTCTGCAAAGGCCTAGAGAAGGGCAGGACTCATTTGCATGTATTTAGCAACCATATCATCCCTGAACTTGCTGTGCCAGTGTCATGTCTTGAATTGTCACTTTGCTCTCAGCAACTTTGCTTTCAAAGTTATTTGCACTTTCACATTATTTTTGAGTCAGGTTTTACATTTTTACAAAAAGATCTGTTTAGGTTTTAGTCAGTATTTCATTAAACATATAGAGTCATTATGAGAGAACTGACATTTTATAAGTACTCATGAAAACCACATTGATATCCCTCAACAACACATGTAATTTCAGTGCTCGAACAAAGCTAATTTTCTCAGATTTATCATTAAGTATTTACTCGCTTGATATTTTAAGTGGAAATTTTAAACATATAGAAAGACAATAGATTTCTTTTATCAGCATTATTTCCTAAAGTTCATATAAACTCACTGACTTCAGATATTGTATCAGATTTCTCTTACTTAGATGACTATGCTGTCTGCCTCTTTCTGTGTGAGAGCCCTGAACACCAAATTCAGAAAATGCTTTGAAACAAAAGTGGTCAGCTCCTAATTTTTCCTTCCTCAGAAACTTCAGCTGTCTGCAATTTTCAGATTGAAAGCACCTGTTTGTATGCATTTGGTCCAATTTATTATTTACTTGGGGTTAAATATAAACCCTGTTTGCATATGGGCCAGGAAGTAAAATCTACACTATATCTATATTTTGTAATTTGCTTCATATAATTGTATAAAAAGTATATGGACAAAATCTTGTAAGGAAATGTACATAGTTCTCATATTTTAAAAATTACATTCTTTTAAAAATGAGTTATTTATTTATTTATTTATTTACTTACTTACTGTATGATTGCTCTATCTGCACGTACACGTGCAGGTCAGAAGAGGATACAGCATCAAATTATAGATCGTTATGAGCTAGCATGTGATTTCAGGGAATTGAACTCAGGACCTCTGGAAGAGCAGCAAGTATTCTTATCCTCTGAGTGTCTCTTCAGCCCCCACAGTTTGTAATTATGATGACTTAAGCACTTCTGTAATTATCATTGACATTAGAATCTTACACATTTGGGCTTCTCATTTCTGCATTCATTTCCATTTTGGCTATACTTGACTTTGTTCATTCATTCTTGTGATTTCTTTATCACTATTTCAGATTACTTTTCAAGGCATGACTATTTTAGTTAAAATGTGCAGTTTTGAAATTTAATTAAGTGGATACTATGGAAATATCTAAAATGTAGTTTTGGTTAATTAACGTTATATTTTGAAGAGCTTTATACATTAATATGCTGTATTAACTTCCAATTGATGAGATAAGATGATAAACCTTAAAGAAGGGAAGATACACTTTTGTTTATGATTTCAGACTTTTTGGTCCATGGTCATATGATTTCATTGCTTTGTGATTATGGCATGACTGATCCCTGTAGCCACAAATAGAAATTGTGATCATTCACCTCCAAAGTCAAGAAGGCGAAAGAGAATGGTTCAGTTGCTAATATACCCTTCCTGGGCAAACCCTTCTTCAAACTAGACCTTGCCTTCTAATACGCTCCCTTCTGCATACTCTCATTGGCTGAGGTCTAAATCTTCCACACATGGGCTTTGGGGAATGGAATAATTAAAAAAATAGAAATGTATATGCATGTATATGCCTATTGAAGAAAACTCTTGTGGTAGAAATTGAGTTGAAGGAGAAGATAATTTCTAAAATTTTTAACTGAAATACTCGATTTCAAAACAAAGAATCTTTCTGATTCTGTGTCTTTATTCTCCCATCTACACACCAGTTTCTTGATCACACACACACACACACACACACACACACACACACACACAAACCCCATCCCAAGCATAATCCATTAATACACACACACACACACGTTTATTCCCAACACTTCTATCCCCCATTGTGTGCTCAGTAAGGATTTATGCTTGCCTTGTGTAAGAATTCTCTTCAGTGCTAGGAATCTCCTCTTCTCTCTTGTGCAGGTTAAATGACCACAGTATGAAGCATACCCATAGGACAGAGGAGATTAAGGGGACGAGAGTCTTGTAAGCCGAGCAACCAGAACTCCAGACATGTAGCAGCTGCTCTAATGTGGAAGAGAGATAGTTTCCTTCAAGTTTTTAGGGTCTAAGGATGGGTTTCTAGGTCAGACTCCTTATTTTTCATAAGATGGAATGGCATAAAGGCAAGAGACAAGTTTTGGATCTTCTTCCCCTCAATCTAAGACACAGACCACACACTCATCCCTGTTAGAGTTCCAGCTTATTTCAAAGGATTAATAACTTCTAAATTATGAATGAGTATGATGGCAATAAATTCAAAAGGCTCACAAAATGTTTGTAATAGCAGGTTTAGAATTTGAGTTGAATAAAGCATCTAGTTTTTAATCTTTGCCAAAGAATGAGAGACAATTGAATAAGTTCTACTGGAAGGCTGCTCCCATGGAAATTCAGTAATCTTTCAAATGATTCTTCATTCTCAAGGTGATCTAGTTTGGGTTGTTTTTCACTGGGGCAATGCCCAATCCTTTTAAAACTTAATTGTATTATTTTTGGAGGCAGGGCCTTGTCATGAAGTCATGGTTGACCTGAAACTCACTACGTAGAACAGAGTAGCTTCAAACTCACAAAGGTCCTCTTGCTTCTCCTTCCCAAATGTTGAGATTAAGGGTGGGGTCTCACATGCTTTCTTGAGAAGAGATGTGTACAGAGGTGTTGAGGAGGATGACAAGAGGATTTTAAAAGTACAGTTAGAGGATTTACATGTTTGACTTAGCCCAGAGGTGTTTACAGTTACCAACTCTGCCATTTAGCATTGTGAATTTATTTAGAAACAGAAAAGCACAAATTAAAAGGAGACTTTAGGAAATTACAGTTTACAAAATGTTTAAATTTTTTTCTACTGTATTAAAATAAAACACCATTTAGAATTGGAGTAACACTTTTCTTAACCTGTGTGATTTACTGTTCTTTTTTTAGAGACGGGGTTTCTCTGTATTGCCAAGGCTGTCCTGGAACTCACTCTGTAGACCAGGCTGGCCTCAAACTCAGAAATCTGCCTGCCTCTGCCTCCCAAGTGCTGGGATCAAAGGCATGTGCAACCACCGCCTGGCTCCACTTTGTTTTTTAACCAGTCTCACAGATCCTTTGATTTCATTTCTTAGCTTGTAGTGGTCTCATCTGCAACATTTATTACTGTTATTCCCAAATTGCAGGTATCCAAAGACCACTGAGGAGCCAATTCTGTTGGAAAACACATAAAGCCTTTATTATGAGCTTGTAAATAGGGTCTCTCAGACTCTTACCATCGCAGCATATAAGGGTCAGAGCCTTGAGTCTAGGGGTCAGGGCTTTTATTGTGGTTACAGCAAACTTGGGGAAATTTCCCTACAGATCCGAAGGTAAATTTTTAAAAACTGCATTTCTAGAGAAATCTGAGGGAACTGAACACAGGGCCAAAAAGTACCCAATGGCTAAGGTATCTATTCTCTTCAGGATGTCTTACATCATCTGTATGTACCTTGATCCTGCTATTGCAGTCTTACTGGCTGGTGCTGGGTGTTGGGTGGGGGGATGTGTTACTTCGTAGGATGCTTGCTCAGGAGATCTCTGTGATTTGAGTTGTTTTTAGACTGCAAAGAAGTGTTTGACTGCTGTGACTCCATCATTTCTGCGATCTCATTGTATTACTAAAGCTATTCCCCTGAGGACAGGGAGGAGATTCAGGATCCTGTGTCCTTTACTTCTTCACTCTTGCCAGTTAATGTACTCACTGAGACTCTTATCCAGGGCAAAAGCTATTATCTGGGTCAAAGTTCAATAAAGCAGGAAATGATCAGAGTAACTATTTATAACACAGCATGAATAGATTTATCTTTTTTTTTTCACGTAGACATCTATGATTACAGAAAAAGAAAGTCAGTTAATACTGTGGCACCACATAAAATGTGGCAAAAACTTGAGAAGAAATTGGGGATCAGGCATGAGGGAGCTGAAAGTTGGTCTTCCCCATAGGAAGACCAACAGTATCAAGTAACCCAGAACCCTGGGAGCTCCTAGAGACTAAGCCACTAAGCTGGGGGCTGATCCGTGGTCCCCAGCATATATGTATCAGGGAAAGGATGTGCCTAATCCTGTAGAGAGTTGATGCTTCAAGGAAGGGGGATGCAGGAAGGGGGTGATGAGGCAGCGGCCAGTGGGTAGGGGGGAGGGGAAATGGAAGGGGGGGGGGGGGGAGAACCCAAAGGGGATGGGGATGGGGAGAAGAACTCTTAGAGCAGGTACTGGGAAGTGGGGACACATTTGGAATGTAAAAATAAAACAATTTAACAAAAAGAAATCATAATTCAGGTTAGTCTATAGGATTATTTAGTACTTATATTGCTTACTTCATTTAAGTAGCATCAATGTTACAGTAATTCACAGTTAAAGAGCTTCTAAACTAACTCTGAGGACAGAATGTCTGGTGGCGTCAAAATCTCTTCTGTCCCCGTGAACAGCTCTCCTCCTGAACTCTGTTTCCATTCTCTTTTGACACTTCTTTGGGAGGATTATAAATAAAACTTGACAAGTTGCACACTTTTTTTTTTTTTTAACTAAGTATACGTGGTGAAGAATGAAGAGACTATTGTGAAAAGTAATTAAATATATACAAATAATTTCTGATTAGGTCCAAATTCCTATTTTTGAGTGGCTGCTTAACTATGAACAAACTTGGTTATCTGATATTGAACTTTAGTTGTCACTTGACTAAACATAACCATGGAAATTAAGTAGTCATCAAAATTACTGATACGCCAGGTTTAGAGGCGCTAGATTTGCTGTGAGAGGAGGTTAATGTAGCATACTTATCAACCATAAACTATTCTTTCATCTAGCTTATTGTTTGAGGAAACTGAGGCTTAATGTGAGGCAGTACCTGAAGTGAAACACGATGAATTCATCCCTGGTTACTTTCCCCCGTTGGTTTTATTTTGATTGCGTCCAGTGCTTGATCAGGAAGCAGTTACTCACGGACATCATTGCTGTACTTCTCCAGGGCTGGCTGTGCCATGAGCATGAGGAACTACACCTCTGTGACAGAGTTCACCTTGCTGGGAATTTCCAACAGTGAAGGACTAGAGAGCATGTTGTTTGCCCTGTTCCTGATCTTCCATGTCTTTGCCTTGTTGGAGAACCTGTTCATCTTCTTCACCATTCTGGCTTCCTCCAATCTCCATACCCCCATGTATTTTTTTCCCAGGAAACTTGGAAGTGTTTGACATGTTTACTCTCAAGATGGATGCTTCTCCTAATGAGGCAGACCTGTACTATCCCTTACAGAGCTGCACCTCTTTTTTACCACACTCATTTCTTTCGATTTGTTATTTTTTCTTGGCTTTCTTTATGGTATTTATCCTCCATTTTTTTTTGTTTGTCTTTTTTTCCATGGATATCTACAAGGGATACGTTCACTTCCCTTTTATAAACCTCTATTATCTTTAAGATCTTTTTTGTATGTTTCAGCTGTGTTGGAATATTCAGGGATTGCTCTAATAGGATAGCTAGGGTCTGTTGGTGATATGATATATTACCCTGGCTCTATGACTATGTTCTTATGTTGGTGTTTAGGCATCTGGGCTTGGGTGATTATAAGTCTAGGTGTTGATTTTTTTTTCTCTGTTGGATGAGTGATTTGTTTTTTGGTTTCTATTTCCTCCCTGGGCTTCTGGCCCATGTGGCTTGTTGTTGAGCAGGGAGTCTCCACTCAAGTTGGAGGCTGGACTCTGGTACCCAGCATGGTCTTCTGTAGAGCATGGGGTCTCTTCCTGAGATGGAGACTTGAGTTCTAGTGGACCATGTGGCCTTTGATGCAGCAAGGAATCTCCACCTGAGTTGGAGGTTGGTAGAGGCAGACACTGAGGGAAGAGGGGTTTGGAAATAGTGTTGGGGGACACCAGGAAGGTGGAGGAGGTATGAGGGAGAGCAGCCTATGTGAAGTTCTGGTGGCTGGTATGGTCTCTGGTCTAGTAGGGAGTCTCCCCCTCACTAGTGGGAGAGGGGAGTGGACACTGAGTGCTTTGTGCTTTCT
>JADRCD010215163.1:1241-29314 GCA_019843815.1 Montemys delectorum
TCGGTGCTGTTTTAGACAATAATTGTTTATTACCGTGGCCTTCAGCGGATCTATGAGTGTGTGTAATGAGAGGACTGAAGTCTCAGGGATGGTTTAAAAAGACAAGACCTTAAGATATGAAAATACCTCTGACAACTCAAAGGATGCAGTAAATGCCTACTACCTTGCTCTAGGTAGGAATTCTGAAAAGGGAGGGAAAGTTGCCCCGGGGGTAGGTGAGGCTCCCCTCCCTCCTTATTTTTAAAGCTCACTGGTGCAGATCCTGATTTGACAGCTCTCTGCTGCCAGGAAACTGAGTTGGCTTTTTCCACCTCCCCATCCAACCCTGTGGAAAAGAGATATAAACATGTGTTAAATGTCTCCTGTGTGCATGCACCACGACGACCACGGCTATCAAGTCTCTGTGAGCATAACAGAGGACCTCCTTTTCAGCCGAGGAAGCTGAAGATTAGACTAATTAATTACATTATTTGTTTTCAGTAACAGTTTTATGAAGCAAGCATGACCCAGATTTCTTGTCTTCCATGACTGAGCTCTTTAATCAAACATCAGAGGTCCGAACTGATCAGATGGTGTGCGTAGGGTTAGCAAGGAAGGAGCTGCGGGATTCAGCTAGCGAAAGTCTAGTGCCATCTCACTTCTTATCTAAAACGTGGTCCTAGATTGGCCTGGTTGAATCTTACGGAAATAACATTTTCTTTGAGTTGTGTGCGCTAATCTCCAGATAGGAGAGTTCTGACAGGAGTTCTTTTGTGTAGCAGAGGTAAAGATAAGTAGATTCTCCATGCTGAATACTTTTCATTTCAAAGGAATAGGCTTTCTTTGTACAGCCTCTTTTTTGTTCTTTTTCTATTTCTGTGTATTCTTCTTGTTATAACCACATCACTACAGAACGGAGGTGCTCTTTTAACAACAGTTCTCCATGCAACAATTGTACATGATGTGACATAGATTTTTTTTTTCATCTGTTGGCTAGTATCAATTGTAGGGACTATTTGGATCCCAATTAATTTGTTTAATTTTTTTTCTGCTCAGTAAAGATTGGCTTTATTTATTTTTAAGTATTATTCAAAATTTGGAGTTAAGTGTGATCACAATAGAGAGGGAAGATTCAAGTCCCTGGAGTTGAACCTTGCGCATGCCGAGCAAACACTCAGTCACCACGATCCTGAGTGTGTGGCTAGACTGTGGCCATACAGTACTAGCAAGTCTAGAGAAGGACTTGTTAACATATAAACATCTTAGAATGTAACTTATTTTGTAATAGTTCAAGGTATAAAACTTATGACTCTTTCCTCCACTGCTTTTACAGACTAGTTATTTACTGCATTCTAGCAAAAACATACTGGCTACATCCTTCTGTGGGGATGGGGGGAGGCAGGAGGCAGTGTCTCACTATGTAGATCTGTAGCAGTAGCTGTCCTGGAACTCTCTGACCTGGAGCTCACAGAGATCCACCTGCCTGCCTCTGCCTCTGCCTCAAACACAACTGGGATTAAAAGTGTGCACCATACTTTTAAAAAGATTTAGTTTTATTTTTAATTGAATTGTGTGTGTGTGTGTGTGTGTGTGTGTGTGTGTGTGTGTGTGTGTATGGGGGCGAATGCCAGCGCCTTCAGAAGCCAGAGAGGCATTGGATCCCTCTGGAGTTACAGACAGCTTCAAGCTGCCTAATGTGGGTGCTGGGAACCAAACTCAGGTCTTCTGGAACATTACTACACTCTTAGCCAATCAGCCAGATATGCAGCCCATTGCTGAGTACATTATTCAGACTTCAAATTAAGTTAAAGTATTTCTTTTTGAGTTTTATTTTTACATGATTTTATTGTTACTTTAGAATCCATGCAAACGTCAAAAAATATGTATAAAAATACTCCCTTAGCTGGGCAGTGGTGGCACACACCTTTAATCCCAGCACTTGGGAGACAGAGGCAAGGTGGATTTCTGAAGCCAGCCTGGTCTACACAGTGAGTTCTAGGATAGACAGGGCTACATAGAGAAACCCGGTCTCAAAAAAACCAAACCAAGAAAAAAAAAATACTCCCTTGTTGCCCTGCAGAGTCAGTATTGACTCTGCTTTCTGTAATGTTCTGGAACACTGGAACTCTCCTGGCTGCTGGGTTTGAAAGTCTCCTTGTTATTTTTGTAATATATTATTTATTTCTGTTCTGTGTGCATTGGTGTTCTGTCTGCATATATATCTGTGTGAGGATGTCAGATCCTCTGGAACTCCGATCACAGACAGTTGTGAGCTGCCATGTGGGTGCTGGGAATTAAACCCAGATCCTTTGGAAGAACAACCATTATTCTTAACTGTTGAGCCATCTCTCCAGCCCCTGCTTTTCGTTTACATTTCTATTACCAGGACAGCACATGAAGTCAGACTCAGCCCTGAGTGGTAGCTGAGCTCAGTTTAGAACCTTTTCTTCTTTTTTTTAGACACAGTTTTGCCAGACAGTCCAGATTAGCCTTGAACTTGAAGAAGTTCACGTTTCTTTGGGGGGGGGTGTTTTTCTTGTTTTTGTTGTTGTTGTTGTTATTTATTTATTTATTTATTTATTTTGGTTTTTCAATACAGGGTTTCTCTGTGTACCCCTGGCTGTCCTGGAACTCAGTCTGTAGACAAGGCTGGCCTCGAACTCAGAAATCTATCTGCCTCTGCCTCCCAAGTGCTGGGATTAAAGGTGTGCACCACCACTGCCTGGCTTAAAGTTCAAGTTCTTAAGTTTTATTTTCTCTACTGTTCTTTTGAAAGTTGATTGTATAAAAGTTACAACTAGCACATTGATCTGCTGTCATTGCTCACATGTTTTATGATGCAAGCGTTCAATGTGCAAATCACCTTTCTATCCTGGGGGCCTCACTACCGTAGCACCCACCATGGTCAATGTCACATGACACCACACTTTTGAACTGGGCGAACTTTCAGGACTTCTTCATACAGTCATATGCATCTATATTCGTATTTCGTGCTATCTTTGCTCTCTTCGAAAAATGACCTTCTGTGATTTCTGATCAACTGTTTTGCAGTTGACTTTAAATGCCTTTTTCTGTTAAAACATTACAGATCTGTGAGTAGGCAACACAAAGTTGTAAACAAACTTTGGAGGGGGCGTGATGAGTTTTAATTATCAACTTCTCACAATCTAGAGTCACCTGGGGAAAGAGTCTCAGTGAATTTGACATATGGGCACACCTTTATTATATGATAGAGGCAGGAAGACCTTCTCACTGTGGGGTCACCATTCTCTGCCAGGATCTTGGACTGTAAGGATGGAGAGCATGTCAAACATAGAAGGCCTGTGTTAACTGTGGGTGTGACTAAGTGCTTCAGATTCCTTCCTTGACCCACAGTGATAGGCTCTCACCTGGAATTGTAAGCCAGAGAAACACTTTCTCCCTGGACGTCGATTTTGTCATGGTATTTTACCGTAGCAAAAGGGGACAAGTAGTCCAGTGTGTATAGCTGTGTGTAAGTGGCCATGCATGTAGAAGCCAGGGGACAGCTTTAAGGTATTGGTTCTTTCCTTCCATTGTGGGTTACAAGAATTGAACTCTGGTCATCAGGCTTGCTTTTTACCTGCTGGGCCATCTTGCTGGCCTAGTTGTTTTGTTGTTGTTTGGTTGGTTGATGGGTTGCTCTATTAACTTGATTACATAGTCCTTCAGCAAGAACTTTGTAAATGACAAGGTTGTGTAGCAAAGTCAGAAGGCTGAATATTGGCCCCACAGCCTCTGTTTGTAATAATTCTTTTGTTCTGTAGACAAGGCTGGCCTTGAACTCAGGGATCTGCCTTCCTCTGCCTCCAGAGTGCTGGGATAAAGGTGAGCACCACACCTTTAAGGTGATGCCACACAAAGAACCCATATTTCCTTTGCCATTTTCTTCCAATTAGAGCAGTACACAATATGCATCTCGCTCACAGAGAAAGCACTCTCACCCTGTATTTGTGTGCCTGTTTGAGACTCTGAAAAGGAGCTGGAAGAGGGATCAAAAGGGGTGGGGGAAGAATCTCAAAAGAGACACTATGAGTACCCTTTCAACACCCAATGACGAGGACCATGGTTTGCTCCTGGATTCCTGGATGGTGCTTGTCTTAGGATTTTACTGCTGTGAACAGACACCATGACCAAAGCAACGTTGAACTGGGGCTGGCTGTTTTTGGTTTTGTTTTTGTTTTTTTGAGACAGGGTTTCTCTGTGTAGCCCTGGCTATCCTGGAACTCACTCTGTAGCCCAGGCAGGCCTCAAACTCAGAAATCCACCTGCCTCTGCCTTCCAAGTGCTGGGATTAAAGGTGTGTGCCACCACCGCCCGGTGACTTGTTTTGTTTTGTTGAATTTTTTTAGTAAGGGTCTCCTCTAGCCCAGGCTGGCTTGAACTTGACACATTCCTGCCTGTACCTCTTGAATGTTGAGGCCTGCACAGGTATGTACTACCACGACTGACTGAGACTTTTTAAAGAATGACTTCTTCATATTACATTGTAGGTTAATGTCCTGGTAGCAGTACTGGGATTCATTGTTCTGTTCATTTTCAACTGTGTTAACAAAACAAAACCATTTTCTGGTCCATTAAATTGCATCTGATCACATACAAATGTACCCTTACCAAAGTGGGAAATGTGTCCACCAGAAAACTGGGGTCCACCCCTAGGAGAGTCAGCAGGCAGGTGGCCCCTTTCCACACACAGGGGATATCTTGAGCTTTGGGGTGTGGGCAGCGAAATCAAGCCCCTATTTCTTTCCTTCCACTGTTTCCTTTATTTTCACCTTCCACTTCCTGCTCACCCTCTAGATACTGCAAAATCTCCACAGTTGTCCAAGTTGTAGCACTCTGTGCTCCCAGACAGTCCCTCCCCCTCTCTCCTCCTCCCTCCCTATCCCTCCTCCCTCCCTCACTCTCTCTTCTATCTCCCTCCTCTTTCCTTCCCCTACTCATGCCTTAAAGCCTACCAGTGCGGAACAGTTAAATGAGACTTGTGATTGACAGCAACAGTTTCAGGGTTTTGTTGGGGTGTTTGTTTTGTTTTGTTTTTTCAAGATAGGGTTTCTCTGTGTGGTCCTGGCTGTCCTGGAACTCACTCTGTAGACCAGATTGGCCTGGAACTCAGTAATCTGACTGCCTCTGCCTCCCAAGTGCTGGGATTAAAAGTGTATACCACCACAACCCTAAACATAGCTAAACATAGAGAAAAATAAGGAAAATTCCCCAAAAGTGGGAGAGATTACAAGACAGGAATACCTGGGTGCATTTTTATATTTACATTTATTTGTTTGTGTGTTTGGCATGTGTGTGTGTGTGTGTGTGTGTGTGTGTGTGTGTATGCATGGGTGGGGATTGTCTCACAATATAGCTCTGAGCTCTGGAACTCACAGAGATTCTCCTGCCTCTGCTGGGATTGAAGGCATAAGTCACCACAAGCAGGCTTAGAATCTCATTTTAATGAACTTTACATTCATTGTAACAATACTATGTTACAAATAGTATACTGCTACTCAAACATTATTAATATTAAAATTTCTCCCAATAATGCTAAGTAGGTCCTTTACAGGCCTTCAAATTTGTTTTGGAAAGTCAGTATACTGTAACTGTAAGCGTTTAATAGTTGGTTTGAATTGTAATGGGCCTGGGGTAGAGCTTATACTGAGCTTGCACCCAGCCCTGGATTCAGTCATTGCACAGAAAGAAACAAAAGCAACTGTATGAGAGGAAATACTTTCAGAGTTACAAAGCAGTGGTCCAGAGAGGGTAGCAATATTAGTGGTGGCGCGTGTTTGTAAGACAGGAACTTGCTATGCTTCACAGTTCCCTTGCCTTTCATCCTTCTCAGCCAGGGTTACGGGTGTGCACACTATTTTTGAATAGTTGTGAAAAGGTCCGTAGTCTTTCTAAACTTCCCAGGGCTGCTGGCCAGGGTGGATTCCTCTTGGTAAAACCTATTTAGCATCTCCCTGGCTCGAATCTTGTTTGATACCAAATGGACTGGACACTCGGCATATGCTGGAAGGATTGGGGATAGAGCAGAGGTGGTATGGTTTGAAGGAATAGTGGGGATCCTTTCACATGCACAAGAAAAGAGAGTGGCGGGACGAGAGGCGAGGGAAAGCAAAAGTTGTTCAGAATGTGAGTCTTTAACTGTAGACTCTGTTTAGGGACTCTCCAGAGGCGCCTCTGCTTCTGCTGTTCTTTGCAGTGTAGTACTTGGTCAATTCTGACCCACCACTCTTCCTTCCTCACAACTTGAAAAGCATCACAGTGCACACTCTACTCTCTATGCATCTCCTGTTCACTTTCTTCTGAGTCACTCTTGTAAACATCCATCCTTACAAATCTGACGTCACAAGAAGAGAGTCGAGTTTGTGTTCTGAGCATTCTCAGAAGCAGAATCACTTACTGTAACAGTGATAGCTGACCCTGCTCTCTGCTTGCTCTGTGCCAAGGGCTGTACTGGCACTTTATATATACATCATTTTATTTAATGCTGAAGTCGCTAACCGTGTTTCCCGTTGGTTAGTGAAGAATGGACAAAGGCAGAGGTAGGTGGATCTCTGTGAGTTCAAGACCACTCTGGTCTATATAGCTTCAAGCCAGCCAAAGTTGAATAGTGAGACCATCTTAACAGAGAGGGAAGGGGAGGGATGAACAACAGACAAGGTACTTGGGCAAAGTTGCTCAGTTCCTGTGTGTTAGCTGTAGGATTTCCTGGGGACATTATGCTTCCAGAGGTGGCATGCTCTACCAAGAACCTCTCCTTCCCATCTGTATCTGGAATCTTGGCCTAGACTGGGCCTGTCTTTCCAGGCAACAGCCCTGTAGAGTTTCTTCTCCACTCATTAAATCATATCTGTTAAGGATGAATGAATAAATGAATGAATGAATGAAATCTGTAAGTCATAAATTTGATAGAATAGCGTATATAGCCTATCAAATACATATACGTACATACACACATACACGTGCGTACAATACTGACTAGTCCATATGTGACTGGGTCTTTGGAACTTCTTGAACACCTGTGGTTGTGTCTTCACAAGAAACAGTAATTTCGGGCTGGAGAGATGGCTTGTGGTTAAGAACACTGACTGCTCTTCTGAAGGTCCTGAGTTCAACTCCCAGCAACCACATGGTGGCTCATAACCATCTGTCATGAGAACTGATGCCCTTTTCTGGTGTGTCTGAAAACAGCTACAGTGAGTGTACTTACATATAATAAATAAATAAATCTTTTTTTTTTTTAAAAAAAGAAAGAAACAGTAGTTTCCAGTAGTTACTACACTATACTTACCCTGGCCGTCGTGTTAGTGCCAGACTCACACATATGGAAAAATTCCTTTGGGAAGCTGTGATGAGGAGGGGCATAACAGAAGGCCGTCTTAGGCCACAGCCAGACCCTTCAAAAAGGAAGGGCAGGAGGGAAAAGCCTGCCAGAAAGGAGACAGGCTTTCTCCGTGTATCCTTGCTGTCCTGGAACTCACTCTGTAGACCAGGCTGGCCTTGAACTCAGAGATCCACCTGCCTCTGCCTCCCAGGTGCTGGGATTAATGCGCCACCACCGCCTGGCCACAATTTTGTTTCTTTTTGCTGTCCTGGAACTCACTCTGTAGACCAGGCTGGCCTCGAACTCAGAAATCCACCTGCCTCTGCCTCTCAAGTGCTGGGATTAAAGGCGTGCGCCACCACCGCCTGGCTCTGCCCAGCTACAATTTTGTTTCTTATGACATACCTTTAGTTTGATTTTGTAGAACTGAAAAAATTTGAAGGTCGAAGTTTTTAAACAGTGGAAAATATCATTTTGTGTATGGAGAATGCTTGTTACATTTCTATACCAATACACATCTATTGAGACTGGAATTTGGTAGGTACTATTTTGAGCAACATCTATAAATAATATGCAAAACACGTGAATTTCTTCTCATGGGGCTGTGTTCTCTGCAAAGCTGGTAATTTAGTTTCATTTTACAGCTGAGCAAATTGAGGTGAAAGGAGGATTAATTTCCCATAGACACTTAGTAGCTAGCTACTGATAGCTCTGTGTATGTAAGCCCTTGCTTGCTGCCACTGAGCCATGAAGTCAGTTCTACATCCCAAGGCAAAAGTCATTTCTGGGCTTAAGCTGGTTAATTTTAATAAGTAAAGATGAGACATTGCAGTCCTCTGGTGGTGTTTGCTCCTGACAAAATAATGATAACTCTGCTTTCTGGGCATAGTCATTTTATAATTGCTTATTGTCATCTTTGATTAATATCTGCAAAGTAACAACAAGCCTACCAGTTGTAAACCTCAGATTGAAGAAATTGGACAACTGCAGAGAAACCTAGTAGATTTTGGTTATAGGGAGAAAGATACTGGGAGGGAGGGGACTGTGAAGTAATCATAGTTTTGGCCCTTCTACAGTAGTAAAATGATGATAACTAGTTCAAGATACCCTTTCATGCCAATAGTTGATAGTGAAATAGGAAAATACTTTTCTTAAGTTGTGAAACTGTAAGTCCAGAAAGAAGTGCTAGGAAACAGAATTTTATGAGCATCTGCAAATTGACTTAGTTGTACAAATTGATGATTTTTAAGACGCCGTTATGTGCAAATTAGGAACAAATTAAAAACAGGAGAGAGCTACGTTAAGTAAAGGAGGGATGGGAGATGGAACTCAGTTGGGCGCATGCACAACTCACAGGCACAGAGCCCCGTGTTCATCCCCAGCAGAGCATAAAGCAGCCATGTACTACAGGCCTGGAATCTCAGAACTTGTCAGGTGGCCTCCAGAGGGTAAGTTCTGATTATTCTCAGTTACGTAGTGAGGTCGAGGCCACTTTGAAATACAGGAAACCTTGTCTCCAGAACATGGTGAGAGGGGGAGCCCAGGGATGAAGTTCAGTGAAGTGCTTGCTACTCAAGCATGAGGAGCTAGTTTTGGTTCCCAGAATCCATGTTAAAAAGTTTGGTGTTACCAGGCAGTGGTGGCGCATGACTTTAATCTCAGCACTTGGGAGGCAGAGGCAGGTGGATTTCTGAGTTCGAGACCAGCCTGGTCTACAGAGTGAGTTCCAGGACAGCCAGGGCTACACAGAGAAACCCTGTCTCGAAAACCAAAAAAAAAACAACAAAAAAAAAACAAACCTAGGTGTTTGTAACACATGCTGAAAGCACTGGAGAGAGAGATGGGCGGATCCCTGGGGCTTCTGTCTAGCCAGCCTAGCCTGTTTGGTGAGCTTCAGGCCAAAGGAGAGACTCTGTTTCAGACAAGGTGAACGGCACCTTGGGAACACCACCTGAGATTGACCTTGGGCCCTTGTACCAGCATCATGTTACTGGGCTGTGGAGCTGAGACAGTAAAGAACTGGCCTTACAAATCTAAGGACCTGTATTCAATCCTCAGGGCCTATGTAAAACAGCGGGAACTGGCAGGGAGACTGAGACAGCTGTGTTCCTCAGGCTTGTTGGCCAGCCAGCCTAGCTCAATTGGTAAACTCCAGGCCAATGAGAGACCCTCCACATAAAGGAGTGCTCACACCACACACACACACACACACACACACACACACACACACACACATGTGCGCACACACGCACAGTAAAAGTGCAATATTGAGTGAAAAGCTTTGGAGCTATATATATTATGAAACCCTTTTTATAAGGTTCATCAGAACCAAAACTAAATATACTGTTTAGTCATTCATATATTTGTTATCTAATTTTTAAAGTAAAGTAATAATTCCTTCCTTCCTTCCTTCTTTAGGAAATGTCAGTGGGATTTAGGGGGACCTCAGATTCTCTATGGAAATTTTGGTCTTTCTGCTTGAGAGTCTATATATGTGCCACCACACCTGGCTCTAAGATAATAGTACACAAAATTCAGAAGAGGTGTCTTAAACGGAAGGTAAGCAAGGACAGGAGAAATGGCTCAGCTGACACACACCTGCTGCTCATGCAGAGGACCTGGCTTTAGTTCCCAGCACCTGCATGGCAGCTTATAACCATCTGTAACTCCAGATCCTGGCATCTGATGCTCTTTTCTAGTCTCCTCAGAAACCTGGAACTAAACTGGTGCACATACCATAGATGGATGCAAGCAAAATCCCTACACACATTTTAAAAAAAAAAAAGGCATTTGAAAGAACTGTTAACTATTGGAGTTAAATTGGAAAGCAAAGGCATTCGGGAGAGACAAGGAGTGTGTGCCCCTGGTAAGTCTGCGGCCCCTTTCTCCAGCTGAGCAATGGTTTCACAGATACTAGTTAACTCTTTGCAGAGTTAAAATTGCGCAGTGAAGAAGTTCTTTCTGTTTGTTTTGGGGGCTGGGTGTGTTTCGTTTTGTTTTGTTGTCCAGGCTTCTCTGTGCAGCCCTGACTGTCCCCAAAGATACTCAGTAGACCAGACTGACCTCAGACTCACAGGGAGCCACCTACCCATGTCTCCCCAGGGCTGGGACTAAAGACGTGTGCCATGGCACCACCTCCTGTCTCATGAGGTACTTATTTAAAATAATGCAGCGTGTCATTTTACAAGATGATTCTCCCTTGGTTTACCTGTTTCCTGCTTCTGCACGTATCGTCTATGTTCTTAACTTAGACATCTCCTTGAGTGAAGGGGATGGAGTGAGGTGGGTTCCAGCTCTCTCCCCAAGGTGATAGCAGGACCAAGTGAGGCCTCCGTCATGGTGCCTGGGGGATTTCCATTAGCCCTTGCCTCCACGCAACAGGAAAAATGTGCCCTGGGTTCTCTCTTTCTCAGAAAACTTGCATTTGTGAGAAACCTGGGCTGAGTGTATAAGCTGAGGGACTCAAGTGGCCAGGTAAGAGAAATGGTTTGGGAGACTTTAGGGTGTGAGCTAAAAGGGCTGATTTGTAAAATGTCTCTTCAGATAAGGAATTGAAGCTCCTGTTGAGGATCTATCCAAGGGCCTTCTCTGAGTATCTAAAGTTGAAGAATGTCAAAGAAAACACAGCTTCAGGGTGGAGCCACCTAGACAGCGCTGTGTGGAGGAGCAGGCTGGCCCTCTGGCCTTTTCGTGTTCCTGGGCCAGTTCCTTGTGTGTATGAGGAGATACCAGTGTCTGCTTTGCAGGACGCTCAGGACAGCTCCCTGTGGCATTTGTTAAGTCCCTAACAGAAAACAAATTCAATGAGTGATGTCATTGTGTTGAGTAATTTCTCCATACTGCACAACAGGGGCATTAGCCCTAACAAGGCAGTATCTGCCTTGGAAGAGCCACATCTGAGTGTGAACCACAGTCTACTTTAAGAGATATGTAACTTCCAACTGAGATGTGCATCATGTTTGCTCGGAGTCACTCTAGAAAGTCCAAGCTGTGTAAGCAGGAAGAGCACAGTGTGTAGTGTTTGGGGGGTCCACCCCCTCCAAATAGTTCAATGTAGTTTTTAGTTAGTGTATACACCAGAATAAGGTAATTTTTTTCTTTATTTTTTGCCATGATGGGGACTGAACTTAGTACCTTGTACACACTAGAGGCAATCACTATGTTCAAAATCAAGATTTTGTACATTTTATGGATGGCTTAATGTTTTCTTTTTATGTAAAGCTAATATATTTGCAAATATTAAAGTAGTACTTTGAAATATTTAGAGGTATTTTATTAGCTTAATTGCATTGCTTCTGAACAATGAGCTATTGTGATGTGCTGTTTATCTGATCATCTGATGGGCGGGTGCCGCTCACGCTGGAGGTAAGAGTGCTCTTACCCAACTGCCAGGCCACAGACTGATAGATGAGGCAGGGAGATGAGTTTTCTGACCCTGCCAAAAGTTGTAGCTGCATTGGGCTCTGTTTCTGTGTCTTCTAGCTGAACAGAACAAGATTCAGAGGGACCAGAAGGATCATTAGCCAAGCCTCTTGCTCAGTCATCTAAGCACTCTTATTGTACAGGCATGTTGCCACCAGTCCAGAACTCCTCTTAGGCTTAGTAAAGGATGGTGAAAAGATAATGCACCATGGTTTGTGACTAGTCTGAGCTGAGGCTCAGTATTTGTCTCTTAACCATCATTTCTCACTTGGAGTTCACTTATCTGAGTTCCAATGTAGTCTGAAAACATTGAAGTTCAAAATTCCAGAAATAAGCAATTCGTTACTTTTAAACTGCACGCCATCCTGAACAGTGATGTGAAACTTTCTGCTCCTGAGCTCAGGATCTGGATCTCTGGCTAGCAGATCCCATTATCAAGTCATTGTGAAGCTCTCATTATGCTGTCATCTGACACTATGTCACAATGCCTCCATAACCCACCTCCCAGGCACTGTCATCATCTCCTGCCATTTCGAGAAGAGATGTGAGCTCAGGAACATAAGGTGTGTAAGTGTGCGCTTGCACACTTGAGCATGTGGAGGCCACAGGAGATGGTTCCACGGAGTAGCCCACCTTGGTTTTTGAGACAATTTCTCATTGGCTTGGAGTCCACCAGTAAGCTAAACTGACTGCCCAGCAAGTCCCAGGAATTGGCTTGTCTCTATCTCCCTACTGCTGCTCCCAGCTGTTTTATTTGGGCCCTGGGGACTAAATCCAGGTCCTTGTGCTCCCAAGACAAGCACTTTATTGGCTGACTCATCTCTACAGCACAGGATGTTTGAGGGGCTGGGGATGTAGTTCGGTTTGTAGAATGCTTTCCCAGCACTATACAAAGTCTGGTCTCAATCGACAGCAGGTGCGGTGGCAAAACTTATCATTGTAGCACTTGGGAGGTGTGGGCAAGAGGATCTGCAATCTAAGGTCATCCTCAGCTCTGTGGGGACTTCAAGGCCAGCCTGTGCTACATAATACATAAGACCCTGTTTCAAAGAAAAAGGGGGAAAAAGGTTATTTTGCAACAAGCCATATTCATTTAACCCTTATTATGATATAGTGATTCTATTTTATAATTAGTTATTAATCTCTTTGTTGTTTGTTTTTTGAGACCGGATTTCTCTGTGTGGCCCTGGCTGTCATGGAACGTGCTCTGTAGATCAGGCTGGTCTCAAACTTTGGGTGAATTAAAGGCACGCTCAGCAGCTATTGATCTTTACTGTGTTTAATGTATTCATTAAACTCTGCACAGTATAAAACAACTATCCTTGGTTTCAGAGATCTGCTGGAAAACATGGAATGTATTCCCTGCAAATAGTGGGAGACTCGGTATTGGGTCCTGGAACTAGAACATTCAAATTCATTTATGTATGTGCTGTGTGATTTTCAACTGTATCATTGACCTGGAGCCTTTTCTGCCTCCCCTGCCCCCATCACCCTTTTTGAGGTAGGGTCTCATGTAGCCTAGGGTGGGCTGGTGGCCTCAAACTTGCTGTGCAGCTGAGTCGCTGAATTAGACAAAGTGTCACTCACCATACCTGGCTAAAATAGATTTCTTTTTGAGAAGACACTCACTCTCTCTCTCTCTCTCTCTCTCTCTCTCTCTCTTTTCTCTCTCTTGTTCTCTCTCTCTCCATCCCTTTCTCTCTCTCTTTCTGTCTTGTTCTCTCTCCCTTTTCCTCCCTCCCTTTCTCTCTCTTTCTCGCTCTCTCTCTCTTGTTCTCTTTCTTTCTCTCTCTTGTTCGTTCCCTCTCTCCCTCCCTTCCTCCCTCCCTCCCTCCCGTCCCCTCTCTCTCTCCCTCCCTCCCTCCCCATAGCCCTGACAGCTGTCTAGGTTAGATTTCATGAAGAGGTATATTTCTCCTTTAAACTGAAACCCTTAAAAGGAACAAAACAAAACAAAAACCAATTTCTTTTGGTCACTAAAACATTTTAAAACTAGTGTTCTTCTTGCCACGGAAGAGCGCTCCTTCCTGGCATTGTGTCATGAGAGCCACACAATGGATTGCACACTTGTGCATACATACTGGTTAAGAGAATTTAATGATGTGTCTTCAGGACATTCCAAGATAGAGTTTTTTATAAAAATGGTTTTAACTTGTCTTTAGAAATACATTTGGTATGTGGCAGAGACTTGGCTAATATATCAATATCAGAAGGGAAGGCATTGCCATTGATCAGGAAGGAGTTCACTCCTTTAGTTTAAGGTGGTGGTTGTGTGTTTGCGTGTTTGGTTTTTCCTGTACTGTCTTAAAAGGTTAGTCCTTTGTATTTTGAAAACCCAAATTATAAATGCTTAAAAGACTGCTTCAGCTTTTTTTTCCCCCAGCTTTTCTTAATTCAGTAAATTTCAATAGCTGAATGTACAACATAGAAGTGACTTGTGTGCTTAGTAAATGATTGTAACTGCTTTTATGTGCCACAGTATTGTCTAATGTTCCCCGGTTATTCCGCCCTTCTATCCCAGAGTGTAGAGAATTGATGAGGATCTGTGCATTGTGTTAGGTCTGCTCCTAGTTTGACTAGCACAGTCTGGAAGTGGGTTGTGCAGGATGAGAGGGAGCAGCCTAATTGCGCCTCCTGCATCAGCAGCATCTATAAAGCATCCTGGGAATTGCTTGCCCGGTGCTCAGAGCAGCTGGTCACATGAGCCTGGGTTTTCAGTTCAGTTCATTAGTCAGCCATTTTGGTCAACACCCTGCTTACTGCGCACAGCCAATCCTGTTGGAACTCAGCATCCTGGCTCATCTGAGCAGATCCTCTAGGACTGCTGCTGGTCAAAATTTTTAAGATAAATTGAAAATATACCTTGATTTTTTTTTCCATTTATATTTTTTTCTTTTGTATTTTTTTTCTGCACAAAGGAGGATTTTTTTTTTCATTTATTCATGCTGAGACCAATTTTTGAAAGCCAGCTAAGGCAGCATTGGGTGTGTAGGATTTAATTAAGCCTATAGATAGCCTGGCTGGAATAAAGGAAAAGCAAGATAAAAGGAGAGCCCGCCCGCTGGTAGAGGACAGCACCGTCCAGTCTTGCTAACCTTTAGGAACTGCCGTTAAGAAAAGAGAGTATAGAATTGTTTGTTTTGAGCAGTTTTTCTACAAGGTATTTTTTGTTGTTTTTCTTTGTATTTTTTTTTCTTTTCTTTTTCTTTTTAATCTCTCCCATCCCATTTTCTAAAAGCTTTATTTAAAAGCTTGGGATTTGGGATTTTTTTTCTTTTTGTTTTCTTTCTTTCTTTCTTTTTTTGGTGCAGAGGTCTTATTTATTTGTGTGTGTGTGTGTGTGTGTGTGTGAGTGTGTGTGTGTGTGTGTTGTGGTCGCAGCTGACTCATCATGTCTGCCCTGACGCCTCCGACTGATATGCCAACCCCCACCACTGACAAGATCACACAGGCTGCCATGGAGACCATCTACCTTTGCAAATTCCGAGTGTCTATGGACGGAGAATGGCTCTGCCTTCGAGAGCTGGATGACATCTCCCTTACACCTGACCCAGAGCCTACCCATGAAGGTATGGTTAGATCCTAGCAGATAGGGCCTGGGCTCAGCAGGTCCTCATTGTTACAGGGACTGGGAGGGTCAGAGGTGGGAAGACCCTCTTGGTTTGTATTGTCTCTTGCTCAGCTTCCCCGAGCCCCAGCCCTTGTCTCTGCTTACTGGGGAAAAGATTCTTCCCTACCCCTGAGGTCTCCTTTCTCAAGATGCTGATGTTCTCTTACAGTTCTTTGTCTCAGAGCCCTTCAAAGGGAACATCTGAGGTCATTTAAAACATGAGTTCCTAGCAGATAGGGAAAGAGCTATCAATTGTGTTCCTTCTTTAAAATGCTATAGAAATCACAGTGATTCCTAATAGTAAATTAGGAAACCACTGCTGTGGTTATGGGATATAACAAACAGTAGAGAAGACAGAGGAAGGTCCTGTTAGCTGGACATTGTTAAACAGGTTACGGCACCCAGAAAATATTTGAAAAAGTTACTCTTTGTAAATAGTATTAAGTGGAAAAGCAATCTTAAACTCAGTGCTTCAGGACTATGGACTCTTAGAACGCGTATCTTATAGAGGTTAAACATAAGTATGGTTATTCTTGTGCATGAAATCTAGGAGCCACTGTTTTCGTAAATGTATACTGTGTGTGTGTGTGTGTGTGTGTGTGTGTGTGTATGTGTGTGTGCGCGCGCGCTTAGATACTGTGTTTACAGTTGCAAGTAAGCTCTGTGATCTCTTGACTTTTTCTAAGAACACTTCCCAAGCTGTAACGTGTTTTTAGCTTATACTCTTCACATTCCCTGTGCCAAACTGCAGGTGTGATGGTTTCTCAACACATGTTTATTCTCCTTCAAAAAACAAAGATTAAAAACACGAGTATGCAAGGAGAAATCCTTAATGCACATCTATCTGCAGGACAAGTGGATTGTACATAGCAGGTTGGAGTTAGGACAAGTGACTCCATGCTGTGACCTTGTGTGCAATCCTGTCACGGCTAAAATTTACTCTACGGTCTTCTTCCCAGTCAGATTTAGCCCTGAGAAGGTTTTAGAGAGCACCACAGGCACCAAACAGAAGCAGGCATTTTGTATGTGTCTTCGGAGAAGCACTTTACTAGTTTTAAGGCTGTCTGGCATCTGTCACTGATTCTGTCCATTGAACAGCTTCCTTTAGCTGTGGTTCAGAATGTACACAGGGCTGGAGGCCATCAGCTGAAAGTCTGTACAATGCCAGTGCTGTTTACACGGTCTCCAAAGCCTTAGCAGTATCGGGGGAAGAAAATTACAGTTTGAAGAGACTACCAAGAAGCCTTTTAGCTAGTGCCCTTGGCATAATTTGTTAGAAAGAGAATCCCCATTCATTTTTGAAAGGTATATTGTGAAATATGACCTTAGTTATAAAATCTAGTTTCTCAGTTTCCTACATAGTTTCTATATCCTGGGGATATGGCATATTGACTTTATGTAATTTTCATTATGCCTGAAAGGTCCCACTTCTCAAAGTCATAGTCAAATTTGGTTTCAATCTTTTTAATACCTCATAGTGGGGATTAAGTTTTAGCTCCTAGAGTCTTGGGGAGTACACAGCTCCCTAAAGATACATACTTTTAGTACTCTGCATATACACTTGCCTCATGCATAACAGTCCTGTGGTGAGCACAGGTTTGCTGCTGGTGCATGTAAACATTTGTAATAATACTGTTTGAGTTCGTCATTGAGAAATGTGCTGCTGCAGACGTGAGTAAGGAAGGACCGTGTGAAAGGTACAGACTGTTGATGGCATGCCCCTTGATCTAGGGGGTCCTAACACTATGGTGGGTATTTTGCATTAAATTAGGTGAGAGAAGCAGTTATTTCACATGAATTTTTTTTTTTTTAAAGTACAAGGCCAGGGAAACAGGGTATAATGTTCTAGAAAACCAGGTGGTACTCCATGGGAGGTTTGTTTCCTTGTTCCATAGACTGTCTAAACAGCCATTTGGACCCAAGAAATGTCTGCCTTAATTCTAAAACCCTTGACACCTATTATATTTAACTGGGTGGTCAGTGATTATAAGAGTAATTAAGAAACTGGAGCTCCTGATGCCTAGACTGTGTCCTAGTTGAGTTATACAGAAAAGGTCTGACCATTCAAATCCTAGAGACCCTTCAGTTTCACAGAGAAAATTGGGCAGAATTGTTGTTTTGAGATGCTGTGGTCTCCAAGTCTTATTATCTGAACCGGCTCTATACTTCACCATGAGGCTGCCATGAAGAAAGGCCTTTCCATCCACTGCAGTGCTTAGAGAATAAACACTTGGATTGCCTATCTCTGCGCTTGTTGGCATTCAATGTGATCCCCCATTCTTATGTGTGCTCTCATTAAAAACTAGCAGCCAATCTAGTGGTCAGAGCAGAGGACTGAGTCTACTGGAGAGGAGAGGGAAGAGCCAGAGAATGGTTCTGCACAGTATAAGGCTTGAGTGAGACCTTGAGACATTACTAGATGATCACCACATGAATGTAGAGCAGCCCTTTGCAAATGGTACATTCTGAGCTGTCCCTTGCCAGGGAAGAGCAGGTGGTAAGGAGCCTGCAGGACTGTGTGTGGCACAGCAGGGTGGGGAACTGAAAGATAACACACTAACTAGTGTGAGGCACCTGGGCTTCACTCCGGGAAAGCTGCCTGGCTTCTAAACCTAGGGATAAAATGAAAACATGGGGTAGCAACATTGTAGGTGGAGCAGGAAAACAAAAGCTCCCCCAGGAACCCTAGCCATGACTATGAAAGTGGTCCAAGTGAAAAATAATGATTCCAGTCCAGAGTAGCAAGAATGAGAGCTTCCCTGATAACAGAGCAGGCTCTGGGGCTGGGGGATGAAAAGGACACAGTGCTGTGGGTGACTGGCAAGTGTTTATCTTCAGGGCCTGAGTTCCTTTCATCAGTAAAGAATGCTTAAAAGTAAGACAAGGTTTGCTCTCTGTTGCTCGTGGACTGTGGCTAACAAAGAAACCATTATCATGTCATCTATTTAACCTTCCAGCCAGCCCCACAGAACCAGGGCCAGGTATTCGTCTGTCATGTGATAATCATCCTGCCTCTCAAAGGGCTTGACTGTAGATGTGTGCTGATTTAGAAACATGCCACACTGCCATGGAACTCAGCTGTCAAGAACGGTCTTTGAGTTGTTTGTTTGTTTGTTTACCTTGTTACATTTCTAGAAGCACAGTAGAGGTTAAAAATTAGGACTGGAGAGATGGCTCAGCAGTTAAGAGTGCTGGGTGTTCTTCCAGAGGACCCCAGTTCAATTCGCAGTACCCACGTAGGTGCTCATGCTTGTTTGTAACTCAAACACTGGTAAACATAAAAATAAATTCTATTTTAAAAAGTTGAAAGTAAAGGACTTTTAAACCTATCACACCCTACATGCCATGGGTCTGGAAACTTGACCAGGGCAGTGAGGGAATGAAAGCAGGACAGACACAGAGGCTGACCCAGCAGCAGCCTGGAACCTCCGCTTGTGTATTGTGTACAGCGCAGAGGAGAGGTGGCAGTCTCCATGGGAGATATCTACAGATGAGCAGCCAGGAGGAGGAAGCTGCAGTTGTTAGTCAATGATTTGTGAGCCCTGTACTCACAGGTAGAGGCCCTTCCTTCCGGTCCTGAGCTGAGCCCACGTCAACGCGCCACCGACTCGGCTTCCTCCACCTCCACGAAGCGCTCTGGGCGTTCAGACTGCGCCATTGGTCTCCTCAGTGCCAAAAACTGTCGTGCACGCTTGTAGTAATTTAGAAATTGTGAGATGAAGTGATGTGCTTTAGAGTTATTTGTCCTCCTTTGCATCTGGGTGTCTTGGAGCAGCATTCTTGAAACAAGTTTGTTGTGTGCTTGCTCCAGAGTCAGAAAAACAGGAAATAAAACTGTTTTCAGAAACTCCAGTAAGTGGCACACATGGAAGACAAGCTAGGTCATTGCCAGCATAGGTATTAACAATAACTTGGCTGTTGTTGGGGCCTCATTTATTATCAAGTTAGCCCTGATTATTATTGGTTACCTAACTGGAAACATGTTTAAAAATCTCTTGGTGTCTAAAAGAGACTCTTTAAAGAGTGAAGTCCTGAGCCTTTGTGTTTTATCTGTTATGGGATTAAATTAATTTTAAGTTAGAAGTCTGAAGTCCTGTCCTATTTTTAGAGAGAAAATAATATATTTAGGTTTACTAGAATAAATAAGTAATGTATTTATTTCCTTTACTCTGTAAATTGTTGAATTTTTAGATAGATATGTAATTTCAATGAAATCTCTAAATTGTCCTTAAACTAAATATCCAACTTTTTCCTCCTTCCACATTCATACCCTCCTTTATTATTTTGGGGATATTTGTGTGGTTTGAGGAATATTTTTAATTTTCTCTGTTTAGAGCTTCAGAGATGGCTCAGTGGCTTCGTGCTCACTGCACAAGCATGAGGACTGGGCTCAGATGACAGCACCCACAGAAGAAGGGTGTGGACACAAAGTCCCAGCAGGCAGACGGACAGCAGAGAAGACTCAGCCTCCTGAGTCCTGGGGTTGCAGGGTTATTGATTAAAACACCCTTCTCAGACACAGACGAAGCATGCAGAGTTATTTATTCACTCATTTACGTACTTACATGTTTTGAGGCAGGGTCTCACAGTGCAGCCCTGGATGGCTCAGGCGGAGTTACATCTTCAGGACAGCTTCCCCCTCCCTCCTCTCCTCCCAGGCATTCCCTCTCCCCTCCTCTCCCCCACCCACTCCTCCTCAGAAAAGGGGAGGCCTCCCATGGATATCAGATACCAGCCTTGGCATATCAAATTGCAGTAAGCCTAGGTGCATCTTTGGAAAAGGAATCCAGAGGCAGGCACTGTAGTCAGAGACAGCCCCTGTCTTTAGGAGTCCCACATGAAGACCCAGCTGCACACCTGTTACATCTGTGCAGAGGGCCTAGGTCTTCCCCGGGCATGCTCTCTAGTTGGCAGTTCAGTCTCTGTGAGCCCCTATAGGCCCAGGTTAGTTGATTCTGTAGGTTTTCTTATACATCTTTGACTTCTTTGGCTTACAAATCACTTTTTAAAAAGGTCTTTTTTTATTATTTTTAAATATTTTAAGTAAATATAGTCATGGGTGTGTGTGCATGTGAGTGCAGTTGCTCATAGAGTTCAGAAGAGGGTGTCAAATGTATAGCTGGATGTATGAACAGCTTCGAGCCACCTTGCATGGGGCCTGGGAACAGCACTCCCTTCCTCTGCAAGAGCAATGCCTGCTCTTCACCTCCAGGCCATCTCTCTAGCCTCCAGAAAAGGACACTTCCCCCACAGACTGTTCTGAAAACTTGGGCACTGGTTCATTCGTCCATCTCACTTACATGCCAGTAGTCCCTGAGGGAGGAGAGTCATGTGAACACAAGCAGGGACTGAAGCCTCAAAGCACAAGCTTCACTCTTGATTCGTTTTCAGATAGCTTTTAATGCTTGTTTTATGCATGTGAGTGTCTTGCCTGCATGTATGTCTGTGCACCTACCTTATGGGTATAGTGCACACAGAGGCCAGAGAGGACATTGGATGTCCTAGAACTAGGATTCTAGTTCTAGGACAGGTGTAGGCCACCATGTAGGTTCTAGGGGTAAGCCCAGAACCACAAAGTCATCTCTTTATCCTCACATTTCCAGTATTATTTTCCACATTTCTGTTAAAAGTCACAATGACATGCTTATTGGCTGCTATGCCTGTGAGCATGTCACTGCCATTCTGTGTGGGAAGCACCCAGTGACGAGGGTGTGCACCGCAGGATGGATTCAGCACAGCGTTAACTTTGGGAGGAGGGACAGGGCAGTGGCATCTCTCACGTAGCTCAAGTTCCTCAAAGTTGGTTCTCCTTTCTTTTCATGCCAAGTGCTGGGATTATAGAAGGAGCCTCCATCCTGTATGTACTCCCTTCCTGGGTGTTCAGAAAATAACAACTGGGAGCTGGAGATGGCTCCGTGGATGAGGTGCTTGCATTGTGAGCCTGGGACCAGTTTGTGTCTCCAGATTTTGTGTTCAGTCTGGGTGTGTTCATCTAGTGCCAGCACTGGCAGAGGAGAGGTGGGAGGATGGATGGATGGAGCTCTTGGGCAGTTGTTCTAATGGAAACAGGGAGCTCTGGGTTCAGGAGAGTCAGTGTCTCAGAAAAGAAGAGAAAAGAATAGAGGACATCACCCTCTGTCCTACGCGCACACACACACACACACACACACACACACACACACACACACACACATCTTTTGCAATCAGCCCCAGTGGCAGTTAGTCTTAGATTTATATTGTCAGGTTCTCAGTAATGATTATGTGTGCACAAGGCAGTCTTTGTGAAATCCATGCAAGAAGGCCAGGGGCAAAGTGCTCTGGACAAAGTTCATCTTTTCTTGTTCTGCCGGGAGAGCAGTGTGGCAGGTCACCCTCCTAGGTAAGTTTTACCACCCTAGCCTCTGAGTTCTATAAAATCCTAGGTCTGGATGAGAAATGTTAGTGACTTTGACTTGTATCCCAGTCCCAAAGCTCCCAGGATTGCTCGAGGAGGGCTGGGCCCCTGTAGCCCGGCTGCTGTGAGTAGATTGGTTCTGTCTCTCTGGAATGCAGACTGCTCCTGTGGCTCTTTACAGAGCCCCTTCAGTTTACTCTCCACTGACAGACCTTCTGTGTTAATCTTTAATTTTCGCCTTACAAATGGACTGTTTTTTGATTAGCTGGTTGTTCTCTTTTGTGACAGTGTCTGGCCATGTTCTCCTGCCTCCGCCTACCAAGTTCTAGGGATTCTAGGCATGTTTGTGTATCATTGTACCTGCTTCCCTTGTGTGTTTGAAAAAAATTATTGATTTCATATGTATGTATGTGTGTGTGCATGGTCTTTTTGTGTGTCTGTGTAAGTGTATGTAATGTGTCATGAGTATGCACAAAAGACAGAAGAGGAAATCAGCTCTGTCAGAACAGGAGGTAGAGACATTGAGGGGCACCAGGCTTTTTACATGGATGTGGGGACCTGAACTCCAGTCTCATGATTGCTCTTAAGCACACATCCCTCTCACCCCCCACCTCCCCCTCACCCCCGCCCCTCACCCTATGTAATGGAATGGAAGAGTTCACCTGAGCCCTTCTTTGGATTGCCAGCTTCAGTATTTCAGATAACCAAAGTCATTCGTTCTAATCTCTGAAACATGAATAGTTTTCAAATTTTCGTAGCAGTGCTGATGCTTAGATGAAATTGCCAGAGTCCCAGGTGCTCACTGGGGAGAGAACAGTGCCGGGGGTGTCCACCGTGCACTCTGCGCCAGGTTCATCTCATTTCTTTTTGACAGGGGAGTCATTACCATTACTAGGAAAAGCTGCACATTAAAAGTTATGTATGTGCATATATGCATACCGCATATGAGACAGCTTACACATGAGTTTTCAGGATAGCTTTTAGGACTGTTTTTTGTCTTCTGGGGCTTGGTCTTAATGTCAAAGGACATTATCCACCCATGCACTGTTGCTGCTGTGTTACTGTGTAGCTTAGGGACAAGCAGCTTACCATGCTATGATTAAATATCCACAGGGCTACATAATTACCTGCTATATTCCTTATTCATGAAAGAGAAGTAGGCAGGGAAAGAATTTAGTCTGCTATGCTTCCTAATTTGGGGTCCTTATACAGTTCTATCGTTAACTTCTTGACTTAAAACAGTCTGTGTCTGTACGCCCCTTAAAATGTTGTTATAGGCCATTAACATGGCTCCATAGTTAAAGACCCTCGTCTCAGCCTAACAGTGTAAGCTGGAGACCCACATAGCAGAAGGAAAGAACTGAGTCCAGCAAGATGTCCTCTGACTTCTACATGTATGCCATGACACATACACTCACATGTGAGCACATACACACATGCACACGCGCGCGTACACACACACACACACACACACACACACAAATAAATTAATAAAAAGAATATTGGAGTTGGCATGCTGGCTCAGTAGGCAGAAGTGGCCAGGGAGGTCTGAAGACCCTAGTTCAATTCCCAGAAGGCAAGAACTCACTCCACAGAGTGGTCCCCGACTTCAGGATCCATCTCGACACATGCATCATACATATATACACAGTAATAATTTTTAAACAATTTTTAAAAATGAGATTACTGAGTTCTATTAAATGTTAACCATGCACTCTGAGTGTTTGCTCTCAGTCAGATGACACTACGCAGGCCATGAGGATGCTGGGTTTTCTTCTGGGGCAGCCTTAGAAATGGGAACTGAAGGTGTTTAGCCAGGAGTATCAGGAGCTCCCCTTGGCAGGCTGTACCATTTTCACTATACCTCTGGCACAATTATACATCTATAGCACATTCTTTTTGAGTCTGGGTCTCTCTGTGTAGTCCTGGCTGTCTTGGAACTCACTGTGTAGACCAGGCCAGGTTGAACTCCCGGAGATCCAGGGGCCTCTGTGCTGGGATTAAAGGCATGCACCACCATACCCAGCCTACAGCAAATTTTTAAACCAGATCTGTTTACAATATTAGAAGGTCATACTAGTTTGCTTTCTGTTGCTGTAAAAAACCACTAACCAGGACCAATTCAGATAGGAAAATGTCTATAACATCATTCAAGAGGGAGGGGGGTCAGGCAGTGTGTTTGTCAAGAACCTAGAGAAAGGAGCTGAAACAGGCTGTTCACAGGCTTCTTCCACCTCACCTGCTCAGCCTGCTTTCATACACAACTCTGGGCCACCTACCGAGGAGTGGCACCTCCCACAGCAGCCTGGATCCTCCCACAGCCATCTTTAATCAAGGTAATGTCCTCAGGCAGCGCCTAAAGGCCAATCTTGTGGAGCCATTCCTCAACTGAGGCTCCCTCTTTCCAAGTTACTCTAGTTTGTATCAAGTTGACAAAAAGTAACCAGCACAGGCATTGAGATTGTTATCCTCCCTAGTGTGTAAATGTGCATTTTCTTGCTACATAATAATACAGCTGTTTACAGCACGTAAAACATGCTTGAGGCAAAAATGTAATATCTTTAGGTAAATCTTTATAATAATATCTTTAGAAAAATCAGATACAGGTGTTATACTTGAATGAGTGTATTAAATACTGTTATTGTTGTTTTAATAATGTGAATATGTAGAGGTACAACTGAAATTTTTTTTAAAGATTTATTTATTATTATATATAAGTATACTGTAGCTGTCCTCAGACCCACCAGGAGAAGGCATCAGATCTCATTCCGGATGGTTGTGAGCCACCATGTGGTTGCTGGGATTTGAACTCATGACCTCTAGAAGAGCAGTCAATGCTCTTAACCACTGAGCCATCTCTCCAGCCCACAACTGAAATATTTTATAAGGCTGAACATGATGACATACACTTTTAATCCCATAACTGGGGAGGCAGAAGCAGGTGGATCTCTATAGTCTACATAGTGAGGCCCTGTCCCCAAAACTAAACTGTTTTATCAAACTTTTAGAATTGGGGTTATAAAAGAGTAGCAAACCTGTTCTTTTGGGGCTGGGTAGAATACATGCTAGCTACACCCCAGCCCTTTATCTAGTCTGCAGTAGATTTCTAGGCTGAGTAAGAAGAAGTTAAAGTGAGTTGGAGGACAGCTCCTGACCGCCTGCCAGGCATCTTTAAATTAAAAACCAGAACTGAGCATGATGATGTTTTCTGAAATCCCACCCCATAATCCCAGCACTCAAAAAACTGAGGCAGAAGGGTTGCCCTAAGTTCAAAGCCAACCTGAGCTACAAAGGGTATTCCAGGCCGGCCTGGGGTGGACTACAGAGTGAGTCCTACAGAGATGGGAGGCAAGGCTGGCAGAAACTGTTCTACATAGGACATGCTGAAAGAGACATCAGACAGGTGCTTGGTGAACATTGCACATTACTGCCTAGAAATTTGCTTTCCAGATCCTCTGTACAAGTCTTGGAGGAGCTTTTTGGTTTTGCCTTAGTAAAGAGAGATTTCATTTTACTAAGTGACAGGTATACTTTGGGTGAATAAAAGGTAAGACTGGATGTCCATCCCTTTAACTGGCAGGTACCATAATGAGTCTGTACAGCAGTGGCCACACATAATGTACTTGATTGGTTATAACAAGAACAGCATATCAAATATGGTCACACAGAAAGTGTCCCAGCTTACCATGTACATTTTTTCTGGGTGATACTCTGTCTAAGGGCTCTTTGCATGTACAAGGCGACAGTTTTTCAAAAGTCTCTGGGGACTGGAGAGATAGCTCAAGGGTTAAGAGCACTTGCTGTTCTTCCAGTGTCTTGGCTCCCAGCATTCACATCTAGCCACTTAAGGTACAGTCACCTGTAATCCCAGCTTTGGGACTCTGACACCCTCTTCAGGCTTATGCAGGTACCAGCACATGTGTCATAAACACACAGACACACACATGCTTATGATTAAAATGAAATCCTTTAAAAAGAAGAAAGAAAGGCGGGGGCGGGGGAGAACTAACTCCTATAAGTAGTTTTCATAAATTTTCCTGACCTGATTTGGTAATAAGTCATGCTTTGCATTTGCTTTAGACTCCACTATTTAATCTGAATATCCACTCATGTCCTGCAGAAACATTAATATGTGTGGTTGTGGGTGCTGCCCAACACCTTCCTAGCTAGTTCTTCCTCAAGGTCACCTGACTGGATTCACTTTTAGGTGGCTGATTTTATGTGTCTTTAAAATAGCATCATTTGTCTTCGTTCTATGGTCAAGAGTTAGAAATTGTGTTTAGATTTTTTATTATTATTATTTTAAGAAAAGTCAGTCATTTTCATCATGAGATTTGCCCTGACTCTAACAAAGAAAAATAAAAAGCCCCCTGCTTTCAGCTTTAGTGAAGCAATCAAAGTAAGTTCTGAATGGTGTTAACGTGGCACATGTTTAGACTGCAGAGTCGGATTTGGCTTCCAATAGAAGAAAATCTGTGTCGCTTTTTTATGACGTAAGCATATTTGTTTCTTCCCACTGGAAACCTTGAAGTAAAACATTCAGTAATCACTGTAATGCCCCTGCCTCTTGCTGTTGTCCCTAGCCCCTTTTCACTGTTAATGTCTGTGTTAAATCAAGGAATCCCAGGCTTATTTTTAATAGCGCCTTCCTCTCTTGGCTTGCATGACATTTTATCTTTTCTTTTCCTTTCTTTTTGCCGTTTGCAAAGACTCTTGGGAGGATTTGACAGATTTGGTGGAGCAAGTGCGTGCTGACCCAGAAGGTGCGTGCCACACCAGCATCTTTCGGCTCGTTGTTTTCTGTTTCCTTCTCCTTTCCTCTCTTTCTTTTTAATTTTCTAGCCACCTCTCCATTGTTTTTCATAAGAAGGAGTGTCAGATTTGGGTTTTGTGTACCATGGCAACCACTAAACAGTCCCTATGCTTGGCCATGAGTAGTGCAGCGTTCCGTGTGTGCTCCTGAGGATGATTGTCAACACATTTAAAAGACAAAAAGGGCAGTGTTGTAAGATTACATCAAGTTTTTCTATGACTTCTTAAGAATTTACTCACATATTTGTGAGTTTCACAACAGTCAAAATTAACATTAATTTCTGTCAGAGTGTTGGATCTGTAGTGTCTGTTTCAGTGGTCAAGATGATACAAATTGCACATCACTGCCTCTTGACTCTCTAGCTTTATCTAATGGTAGTTATATTAGGTGAAATTCCAACACCTGGTAAAGACTACCATTTTACTGTGTCCAGCGTGAGTGTTAGTGTGTTCACAAAACCGTGTGCTTCCGTCACCACCGTCTAATCCTGTGTTTTCATCTCCCTCAGAAGGACTTCTTCACCCACCACCAACCACTCTCTGTCCCTGCTCGGCCACAGACTCTTTCTGTCTTTGTAGATTTACCTATTCTGGACATTCCATGTAAACACTGTCATGAGCTGTGTGTCTGTCTGTTCATGGCCTCTCTCAACACCTTTTCAAGATCCATCAGTGGCGTGGCTGGAAAACTTTCTATTGTATGGACACACCATGTTTTATTGATATTATGTTGGTGGATATTTGACATGTCACTGTTTGGGGGCTAATTGTAAGGAGTGTTTCTGAGAAAACACAGAATGTGTCAATATTGTTTCATATTGGAGAAATACCTTGAAGTAGAACTCTAGATAGAATGGTAATCCACCAGCTTTTAAGTGTGTGGTGTGTGTGTGTGTGTGGTGTGTGGTGTGTGTATGTGTGGTGTATGTGTGTGTGTGATGTGTATGTGTGTGTGTGTCTGTGATGTGTGTGTTATGTGTTTGGCTGTTTGGCCTGAAAGTGTGTCTTTGCACCACAGGTGTACCTGGGCACCTCTGATGCCCAGAGTCCAGAAGAGGACATCACGAGGCACTTATGAGCTACAGTCTGGGTGCTGGGACTCTAACTCAATTCCTAGAAGAGCAGTCAGGGCTCTTAACCAATGAGCCCTGCTTCCAGCCCAGATCGTAGCATTTTTGAGAACTGTCAGCCTTGTCTAAAGCACCTGCAGCATTTTAAGTTTCCACCAGCCGTGCACAAGGTTACAATATCTTTAAATCCTTAACTAGTGCTAGCTAGTCTCCTTTTTTTCTTTCTTTAAAAACTTATTATTGGTTTATATGTGTGTTTTGTCTGCATGCATATATGTGCACTGTGTGTGAACAGTGCTCACAGAAGCTAGAAGAGAGCATCTGATCCCCTGGAACTGGAGTTACAGGTGCCTATGAGCTTATGAGCTGCTGTGTGGGTGCCAATGTCTGACCCATTTCTCCAGTGCTCTTCCTTCCATCTCTCCAGTGCTCTTCCTTCCATCT
>JADRCD010215165.1:9848-42687 GCA_019843815.1 Montemys delectorum
AGATATATACTTTATTTTTCCTAGACCTCAGATAAAATATATATATATATATATATATATATATATATATATATATATATATATATATACACACACACACACACACACATATATCTCATATCTCATATGTGTTCCTATGATGAATTATCCTTAGAGGTCAACAGTACTTTAAATCATTTTTTTTCTATTTTTCCTTTTTTTAATATTGATGTTTTTATTTATTTACATTTCAAATGTCCCACTTCTCAGTTCCCCCCTGCAAATGGTCCATCATATCCCACCTCACTGTCAACTCTGTAAGAGTACTCCTCCACCTACCCCCCTTTCTGCCTCATCACTCTAGTGTCCCCTTACTCTGGGGTATCAAGCCTCCACAGGACCAAGGGCCTACCTTCCCATTGATACAAGATAAGGCAATCCTCTGTTACATATGTAGCTGGAGCCATGCATCCCTCCATGTGTGCTCTTTGGTTGATGGCTTAGTCCCTGGGACCTCTGGGTAGTCAAATTAATTGATGTTCTTGTTCTTCCTATGGGGTTGTAATACCCTTCAGGTTTTTCAGTCCTTCCTAACTCTTCCATTGGGGTCTCTGGGCTCAGTAAGATGATTGATTCTGATTATCTGAGGTCAGGTGCTAGAGGAGCCTTTCATGTAATAGCTATAACAGGAACTTGTCAGCAAGCAGTTACTAGCATCAGCAATAGTGTTGCGGTTTGGTATCTGCAGGTGGGATGTATCCCTATGTGGGGCAGTCCCTGAATGGCCTTTCCTTCAGTCTCTGCTCCATTTTTGTCTCTGCATTTCCGTTATATAGGAATAATTTTAGATAAAAATATTTGAGTTGGGAAGGGGTGGCCTCATCCCTCAACTGGGGATTGTGCCTATCTACAAGAGATGGTTTCTACAGGTTCTAGCTCCCCTTTTTTTGGGTATATTAGCTAATGTCATTCTGATTGGTTCCTGGAAATCTCTTGCTTCCCTGGCATCTGGGACTTTCTTTCTTTCTTTTTTTTTTTTTTAATTTATTTTTTAAATGAGGTATTTTCTTTATTTACATGTAAATTTCTCCCTTCCTAGTTTCCCCTCCAACAAACAAACAAACAAACAAACAACAAGAACTGCCACAGGCCAGCCGATCTGGGCCTCCTTCAACCCGAGGGAGAAACGGGGTCCTAGTCAGGTCCACGAGGCGTAGGCGAAGAGTGACAAACAGAGCCGACACAAGGGTGTGTGAATCTGAATGTATTTCTTAAAAGTGGCATCAGACTTTTACAGTCATTGCAAAAGAGAAATGATAAATCTGGCAGCTTAGTAATTAAGGTACACCTGAGGCCACCTAAAACACACTGGGTCTAAAGCAGCCACCTCTCTGGATAGGCACTGTATCCCCAGAGCCCAAGCTGGGCTCTGGGGACTTCGGACTGCATCCCAGTCCAAGAGTGAGTCCAAATTCAAGAGAAAGTCCAAGAGAGTGCACAAGTCCAAGAGAGAGTCCAAGAGAGAGCACACAGTGAAAACCAGGCTTATATGGTATACAGGAAACAAGGCGAATGACAAGAGTCATGTAGATGGGGGGGGGGTCAAAAGGATCAGAGAGCAGGACTGAAGGCAAGTAGGCAAGTGACCGCTACACAAGGTCCGTAGGTAGGTAGCCAATCTGGCATTTCCTGTTAATTCTCTGGGTCTTGCTGGAGGGGAGCACCTGGAAGTTCTGACCTAACAGTTCTAGGTAATGTCCTTGAGTTTCTAGTATGTAAAACAGTTCTGACTATTATGGGGCTGCCCTAAGGTATGAGCTTGACCTCTGTTGCTAACTCTAAGGGCAAAATCTGTCTGACAGGCAGATTCCTTGAGAGAAATTTCAAGCTAAGGACATCTTGGAATTAAATTAGGATATATTGGAATCATCATGCTGGCCAGGAAACAATGCTCAATCTTAGCCATTAACGAATCATTTCTTGGGGTACCTTTATGCCTAAATATGAGGGTGTGTTGACGATTGGAAAGACTGATCTGGAACATATCTGAGTTGGGAGATGCCAGTGACTGCCTGAATACCCAGGAGGCACAGGTTCCCTTTTGGGTCCTTATTGCCCTGATCAGGTTTTTACGCCCGATACTGCAGACGTGACTGGCGTAGACGAGTGTGCAAGGCAAAGAATAAACTCCTGTTGCCTCCCCCCTCCCCATGCCTGCCATCCCACCCTCTCCCACTTATTGGCCCTGGCATTCCCCTACACTGGGGCACAGAACCTTCACAGGGACGAGGACCTCTCTGGCTACCTCCATTTCCCCATCCCCCAAGTACTACAGGTTTTTGTTCAGTTTCCTGACCCTCTATACATCTCTCCTGTCTCTTTCCATACATGAGACTCCCCCTTTTTCCCTCCCTTCATCATTCCCTTCTAGGTCCCCCTCCCTCTATCTGTTGTGATAATTTTGTTTCCCCTTATAAGTAGGATTGAAACATCCACACTTTGGTCTTCCTTGTTCTTAGACTTTACATAGTCTGTGGGTTGAATAGTGGGTATTCCGATCTTTTGGGCTTATATCCACTTATCAGTGAGGGCATTCCACATCTGCTCTTTTGCTACTGGATTACCTCACTCGGGATGATATATTCTTGTTACATCCATTTCCATGCAAATTTCATGAGGTCATTGTTTTTAATAGCTGAGTAATACACCATTGCCTAAATGTACCACACTTTCTGCATCCATTCTTCTGTTGAGGGACATCTGGGTGCTTACCAGCTTCTGGGTATTATAAATAAGGCTACTGTGAACCTAGTGGAGCATGTGTCCTTATTACATGTAGGAATATCTTTTCAGTATATGTCCAAGAGTGGTATAGATTGGGGCTTTGGGTAGCTCTATTTCCAATTTTCTGAGGAACCACCTGATTGACTTCCAGAGTGGTTGTACCAGCTTGCAACTCCATCAGCAATGGAAGACTTTTCCTCTTTCTCTCCATCCTAGCCAGCATCTGCTGTCACCTGAGTTTCTGATCTCAGCCATTCTGATTGGTGTAAAATTGAGTCTCAGGGTCATTTTGACGTGCATTTCTCTGATGACTAAGGATGTTGAACATTTCTTTAAGTGCTTCTCAGCTGAGATTTCTCAGTTGAGAATTCTTTGTTTAGCTCTGTATCCAATTTTTAATAGGGTTGTTTGCTTCTCTGGAATCTAACTTCTGGAATTCTTTGTACATGTTGGATATTAACCCTCTATGAGATGCAGGGTTGGTAAAGATGTTTTACCAATCTGTAGTTTGCCATTTTGTCCTATTTACAGTGTCCTTTGCCTTACAGAAACTTTTCAATTTGTCAAAAGGTCCGATTTGTCAAAAGCTGATCTTAAAGCCTGAATCATTGGTGTTCTGTTCATAAAATTTTCCCCTGTGCCAATGTGATCAAGACTCTTTAGCACTGTCTCCTCTATTAGATTCAGTGTATCTGGTTTTATGTGGAGTAACTTGATCCACTTAGACTTGAACTTTGTACAAGATAAGAATTAATCATTTTACATTCTTGTACATACAGACCATCCATTGAGCCAGCACCATTTGTTGAAACTGATGTCTTTTTTCCATCATCAAAATGATGATGTTTACATTGTAAAAGATCAGGTGACTATAAGTGTTTGGGTTTATTTTTGGGTCTTCAATTCTATTCCATTGATCTACCTGTATGTTTTTGTACCAATACCATGTGGGTTTTATTACAATTGTTCTTTAGTACAGCTTGATTTCAGGGATGTTGAATCCCCCAGAAATTCTTTTACTGTTGAGTATATTTTTTGCTATCCTGTTTTATGTTTGTTTTTATTGTTGTTGTTATTTTAGATGAATTTGATAATTGCTCTTTTTATTTCTATGAAGAAATGAGTTGGAATTTTGATGGGGATTGCATTGAATCTGTAGACTGCTTTTGGTAAGATGACCATTTTTATTATACTAATACTGCCTATCCATCAGCATGTGCGATCTTTCCAACTTTTGAGGCCTTCTTTGATTTCTTTCTTCAAAATTCCTATAATATAAACCTTTTACTTGCTTGGTTAGAGTCACACCAAGGTATTTTATATTATTTGTAGCTATTTTTGAGGGTGTCATTTCCCTAGTTTCATTCTCAGCCCTTTTTGTCCATTGAGTATATTCATGTTACTGATTTGTTAGAGTTAATGTTATATCCAGTGACTTGCTGAAGTGGTTAATCAGCTGTAGGAGTTCTCTAGTAGAAGTTTTGGGGTTGCTTATATATAGTATCATATCATCTGCAAATAGCGAAATCTTATCCCCCTCCTTTCCAAATTGCATCCCTTTGATCACTTTTTATTATATAATCACTCTAGCTAGAATTTTAGTACCTTATTGAATATATAGGGGGAGTAGGTAGCCTTGTGTGGTCTTTGGTTTTAATGTGACTGTTTCAAGTTTCCCTCTATTTAGTTTGATATTAGCTATTGGTTTGCTGTATATTGCTTTTATTATGTTTATATATGGACCTTTAATTTCTGATCTCTCCAATATTTTTAACAAGAAGGGGTGTCATATTTTGTCAAAAGTTTTTTCAGCATCTAATGAGATGACTATGTGTTTTTTTTTTCCTTTGAGGTTGTTTATATAGTGGATTTCATTGACGGATTTACATATATTGAAGCATCCCTGCATTCCAGTGTTGAAACATAGGTGACCATTAGATGTGTTTTTGGATTCAGTTTGCTAGAAATTATTTTTTATTAATCATTCCATTTGTTTATATTTCAATAGATATACAACTTCCCAGTTACCTCTCCACAACCCTCATCAAATCCCCCCTACAACCCTCCCCTTTGCCTCTATAAGGGTGCTCCTCCACCCACTTACCCATTCCTACCTCACTGCTCTAGAATTCTCATATGCTAGAGAATTTAATCTCCAAAGGACTAAGGGCTTTCCCTCCCATTGGTGATATATAAGGCAATCCTCTGCTACAAATATATCTGGAACCATGAATCCCTCCAAGTATACTCTTCAGTTGGTAGTTTAATCACTGGGAGCTCTGAGTAGACCTGTTAGTTGATGTTGCTCTTCCTTTGGGGTTGTAATACTCTTCAGCTTCTTCAGTCCTTCCCCTAGGTCTTCCATGGGGGTCCCTGGGCTCAGTCTGATGGTTTGCTGTAAGTATCTCCATCTGTATTAGTCAGGTGCTGGCAGAACCCCTCAGGGAACAGCCATACCAGGCTTCTGTCAACAAATACTTCTTGACATCAGCAAAAGTGCTAGAGTTTGGTATCTGCAGATGGGATGAATCCTTAGGTTGGGGCAGTCTATGGACTGCTTTTCTTTCAGTCTGTTCCATTGTTTGCCCCTGTTTTTATTTTAAGCAGGAACGTTTCTGGGTTAACATTTTTGAGATGGGTGCATGGTACCATCCCTCAACTAGGAACAGTGCCTATCTACAGGAAGTGGTCTCTACAGGTTCTATCTTGCCTTTGTTGATTATTTCAGCCAAAGGCATCTCCATTGTGTTTAATTTTTGGAGCTACATAATAACGATATATATGTGTATATATGTACATATACAAATATGCATGTATGTATATATAGAATTATGTGTGTATGTATGTACATATATGTTTATCTATCTATATATTATTATCCTTTCAATATTTTGCTCTGCCTCAGTATTTCTTCTATCACCTAGCATCTAGTAACAACACACAGATTGATTTCTTTAGGAAAATCTGGATATGAAATGACACATAGAGGAGGGGCTGAAGAATGTAATTATATGTTCTCTTCTCCCATTTTCACAAGTGTCTTTGCTCCACTCTAGTCCCTTACTAATGGATTGTAATATGCCTATATTATGCTTTAAAAACTATCATCCAAATATGAGAGAATAAATAAAATATTTTTCATTTTGTGTTTAGGTTACCTCACTCAGGTTGCAAAAAGTCTCCTTCATATAATCAACTTTTGATTTGATCTTTTTTTATACACTGATGTGATATCTCCCATGTAATTGGTATCTTTATATTTTTCATGCTTAATGTCATTATCTCCCTCCTTGAAGTGTAACCTACCATGTTTGAAACTGTTTCTTCCCCCTTTGATGAACAGTTAAAGTTTCTATTCTGGAAAATTTCCCCTTCTATGTTTTAATATAGAATTTACAAAAACCTGCTATATTAGATGTGTTAGAATATTAATATATTTCATCCTATATCATACATTTTTAATTATTAAGTTTCTGCACTGCATGAGTATGAGAAACTATTTTATCCCATTGGAAAAAGCTTGAGAATCTTATTTCTTTGTTATATAATCCCATTATTTTAAAATTAATTAATACTCCAATCATTCATTCAGAACTTGATGTTGAACATAATATTCTAATACATTAGCACTAATTGGGATGATTCTGCTGTATAAACTAATCAAAATGTCTGGAACTCCTAAAAGGTTCCAAGTACTATTCAAACCACTAACTCAAATGGTGCACCACTAAAATCTCAAAAATAAAAGAAGATATTTAAAAAGCTTCTAAAATTGGAAAGGATATTTGCTTGCAAATCGAATAATTGGCCATATGTATGACTACAGATAAAATATGTAAATTTTCTTGAATACTTAAATAATATATGTTAATTTTTCAGTGTCTACCAAATCATATACGTACAATTTTTCTGTATTAAGATGACATAAATAACAACTCTCAGCAATTACAAGTATTTAAATATACTTAATGCAAATATGTAAATATCAAGGCACACATGTAAATAAAACTTTATATTACCAAAGAAGGAAGAAAACCACTTCCACATACAGTTTAATTTTTTGTATGGTTAGAGCATACATATCAATCAATGATCCACATAGACTCTTGGATTTGTGTTACTCAAAGTTGTAAGGTTTAGTGTAGCATTCTGTATAATAGTGTAAATGCTTATAAAGATATCATAAAATATTAATTGCAGGTTCTTAAACGTAAGACATCATTTATGAATACTAATCATGTAATATTTATACTTTATAATATTTTAACTTTTACAACCTGTTTTTGTTTGTTATTGATAGTATTGTCATTGTTCTCATTATTCATGATGCTCTCCGAAGTTACTAACTTCAAAGTGAGCAAAAAAATTGGTAGCACTTAGAGACCCATGCTTTCAACTCATACAAATTAAGAAATTTTTAAAAACACTTCCAAACATATAAAATCATAAGTGAAAATATTGAAATTTTGAAAACAACATTGCTTTTTAGGCACAAGTTGACCACTATGATAAAACATAAATCAAACTTGATAAATATAAGAACACAATAAATTTTAAGATTTTCTGTACTCAAAGAAGTTAGCTTGAAAGACCATTAGTACTAACATAAGGCAGAAGGGCATTCGTGACCAGCATATTATTCTTAATTAAAAAAGGAATACAAAAATCATACTTTAGATGTTATTTTATTTTAAAATTTCAAATTATATTTTTCTTTATATAATTACTTGATATTAAAATGTCCTATCTCAGTAGTTAATTTTGATGTGAATAATGTCCAAACATGAAGACAGAAAAAATTAATTTCCAAATATTTATTTTATTTTCTTATGACTTTAGTACCTCATTTTTTTTTTTTATGGATGAATGTTCCTTTTTCTCCACAACCTCTCCAGCATCTGCTCTCACCTGAGTTTTGTTTTTTTTTTTTGTAATTATATAATATTTTTTTATATTTATTTTTTATTAGATATTTTCTTTATTTACATGTAAATTTTCCCTTTCCCAGGTTCCCCTCCAAAAAACAAACAAACAAACAAAAACAACAAGAACAAACTCCTTTTGCCTCCCCCCTCCCCATGCCTGCCAACCCATCCTCTCCCACTTATTGGCCCTGGCATTCCCCTACACTGGGGCACAGAACCTTCACAAGGCCGGCCGAGGTCCTCTCCTCCTATTGATGATCGAATTTGCAATCCTCTACTATACACATGCTGCCAGAACATTCAGTCCCACCCTGTATAGTCCTTGATTGGTGGTTGGGTCCCTGGGAGCTCTGATGGTACTAATTAGTAATTGTTGTTCATCCTAAGGAGCTGCAAACCCTTCAGCTCCATAGAACCTTTCTCTAACTCCTTCAATGGGGACAGTGTACTCAGTTCAATGAATGGTTGTGAACCTCTACATCTGTATTAGTCAGGTACTGTCAGAGCCTCTCAGGAGATAGCTATATGCTTGTCCTTCATTCAGTCTCTGCTCCATAGTTAATCTCTGCCACTCCTTCTGTGGGTGTTTCGTTCCCCTTTTTAAGAAGGAATGAAATGACCACCTTTTGGTTTTCCTTCTTCTTAAGTTTCTTGTGGTTTGTGGGTCGTTCTTCCTGTATTACAAACTTCTGGGCTAATAACCACTTATCAGAGAATGCATACCATGTGTGTTCTTTTGTGATTGGGTAGTACCTCATTTTTAAAGTCTAGTTCTTTCAGTCTTCTAAAAGATAAACAAAATGTTCCATAAACTAATAGCATAATTAAAATATTGGTATATAACCTGTATTTGTTTTTCATAAGGATAAATATTAATAAACTTCTTTGTGTTGCACCAGATGTAGTAGTTATAGGTTAGCATGTTATGCCTTTGCATGTTTACATTTCACTTCTTCACCTACAGTGGATAGATAGATAGAGATAGGGATAGGGATAGGGATAGGGTTAGGGATAGGGATGGGGATGGGGATGGGGATGGGGATGGGGATAGGGATGGGGATGGAGATGGAGATGGAGATGGAGATAGAGATAGAGATAGAGATAGAGATAGAGATAGAGATAGAGATAGAGATAGAGATAGAGATAGATCCTAGTTAGAGTTTTAGTGCTGTGAAGGGAAAGGAATTGGGGTTGGCTTACCGTTTCAAACTTTCAGTCCATTATCATCATGGTAGGAAACAAAGCGTCATGTAAGCTTAATGTGTAGGAGCCAAGATTTCTCCATCTTGATTCAGAGGCAGCAGAGGGGACTGTCTTTGCGGGCAGCTGGAAGATGTTCTCATTTCACACTAGCCAGAGCCTGAGCTTAGGAGTCCTACATAATGTTGTACTTCCTCCAAAAAGGCCACACATCTTCCAATAAGGTCATAACTAATAGTGCCACTTCCCAGGGGCCAGGCACACTCCATCCACCAGTATGTATTTCATGGATTACTACTGATTTCCATGTGAGCAAGTCGGGGTCCCATAGATAAATGGATTCCCATTGCAAATTTAAGTATTGAGAGAATTCAATTAATTAGGAGAATAATGGAATTCTCAAATATTTGTAAACATGAGAATTGGTATAGCTTGATAGATTAAGTTGGGTAGCTGATTTATTATATGATTGAATTATTATATCAGTGAGAATAAAATGCCCAAAGCTTAAAACTGCAAAGCACCAGGAAGTTTTAGGTAGTAACTTAAATTCATTAAATTATAAATAAACACAGTTTTCAAACATGACAAATCAGAAGAAAGCCAACTTTTAAGAAGACTACAAACAAAGCCAAGGATTAATCGAAATACAAAATTAGAAATTTTAGTCTCCTTTAAACATTTACTGCAGTTTGCCTATAAGTAGCAATAATGGGATCATTATGAAGTTCTTAAATGGAAAAAGGCCAAATATTTGGTTGTAATCTGTTAGAGATTTGTTCGCATTTTCTATAATATAAAATTAGAAACAAAATGTATAGTTTTAACCTAAAATTTATGGTCATAAAATGTCCACACGATGATTCTTTGACTTTTTTGTAGCTTCAGAGGTAATTTTGTGATTTTTATGGTGTAAGAGATATAGCACCGACTTTATAGCAGTTCAAAAGTTCACCAATTTATGAACATTTGATAACTATAATATCAAGAACTCTGTGCTTGCCACTTAGTTTGAGGTTATTCTAAAATACACGTTATATAGAAGAACAGCAAAAGAAAATTAAAGAATGTTAGGTCATAAAAGTCAAAGTCAAAGAAGATGAAGAATAAAATTTTATAACTCAGCTCATCTATCCAAATAGGAAGAAAAATCAACTCAGGAAAGAAAGGAAATAAAATGTCAATAGTTGGCAGATTATTCCCTAAACAGTTGAGGTTCCATGATGAAACTGAACAACATACCCCAGCACTGTACATGTCATATTTTGTTACTGCCGTCACACAATTGCCAGTGACTCTCTATATAATGTATAATTATAAGTAGCTACATATAAGTAGGATAAGTTGAGCATGGGTGATTAAATGTAATAAATATTGGGGACAAAACTATATTTCCTCTAAAAGGAAAGCAATTCATAAATCATATAAACATATTTTTTGTTAGATATTTCCTTTATTTACATGTCATATGATTTCTCCTTTCCCAGTTTCCCCTCCAAAAAAAAAAAAATCAAAAAACAACAACAAGAACAAACCCCTGTTCCTCTCCCCTCCCCCTGCTTACCACCGATAGGAACAAGTCTCTTGTCAAAGATGCTTAACAAGAAAACAAAAACTTACTTGTAATTTTTGTCAATCTCTTAGGATAAATGTCCAATATAAGTCTTAAATAATTAGAATGAGAACAATAAGATATAGTAAAGTTGTGAATAGATACTGTGGTAGTTTGAATAGGTATGGCTCTTACATATTCAAGGGTTTGCATGCTTGGCCATATGTAGTGGCACTCTATGGAGGTGTGGGCTTACTGGAAGAGGTGTGGCCTTATTAGAGGAAGTGTATCATATTGCAGACAGAGCTCTGAGGGGATATGGATATATATATATATATATATATATATATAAAATCAAACTACTTCCAGTGTGATCCAGTCCTCTCCTGGCAGCCTTTGGATAAAGATATAGAACTGTTAGCTCCTCTAGCACCAACTCTGGTTCATATTGCCTTACTTCCCACCATGACTATAATGGAATAAACCTCTGAAACTGTAAGTCAGCCCCAATTTAATATGATCCCTTATAAAAGATCCCTTATAAAAAAATAGGCCATTTTAAGAAACCATTTTGGGAAACCATGACTAACATAAACATAATGCTTTAATAGTAATATAGAATCAGAGGTAGGAAAAGAGAAAGCTTAACAGTAAGCACACGCTGTAATTCTAAGTCTCATATTACCTTTACCTGATTTTAGAGACTAAGAAAGCTTTAGCATTAGGTCCTCATGAAGAGGAAAGTTCACACTATTAGTACTTTCTGGGAAAGGTCTGAAGTTCTACAAGAGATGGGTATGCTTTCACCATGAAATGCTTGAAACACTCTCTGATGGAAATATTAATTGTGGTGTCTGAAGTTTAGGTCTAATTGGATGCATTACAGTTTCACGAGTATTAGACAAGGTTGAGAGTTAATGGGAGCATTGCACTGGATCTGATATTCACATTTGAGACTTTTGTGGTATATCTAAAAGTAATAATTTGTTACCCCAAAATATACTAAAGTTCATAGTATGTTACATTGAATAAAGTTGTAAAAATATTCTTTGTAATAAACTGTCTATGAAACATTATGGTTCATCTTGACATATCTTCAAAGGCTTAAAATATTCATTAAATAAAGTTCACAATTTCTCTCTATTTATTAAAAAGAGATAAGGAAACTTGTTATTTAGTTATTGCTACATTTTTGGTGAATACTGGAGACAACATTAAGAAAGGTTCTCACTCCTCACTACTAAAAACCTCTTCCAATGATAATTTGATAATATCAATTTGCAAACTACTATAGTTTTATCTGATGAAGAAAATATGCCTTTGCGAATATATATTTTATAAATTAAAATATGAAATTGCTAACTGTTATGTGACTTTGACAAATCATAATGGATATTAATTTGGAAGTCAAAAATAGGTTCCACAAGATATATAATGTCCAAATTTGTACAGAAATAAACATCAATGAGTGACAGAAAAGATATATGGGAAAATACTCATTAAGAGATAAGCAATACAGTTTAGGATATGATGGTGAAGGAAGGAGGACCAATGTTAAGTCTAGAGACAACACTGTAGAATTTCACAAAGACTGCATAGGGTAGATATAAGGGTATATGCATGTATACATATACACAAATGCAAGCAAAAATAATTAATGGGAAATGGGAATGTATCTGAAATAAAGCAAGTAGGGGCAAATCAGAGGATTTAAAGGGAGGAAATAAAGGGGAAATAATCTCATCATAATAAAATTATAAAAACAATAAAGGAAGATGTAGATATAGCTCTCACCACAAGCATGTGTCTGTGTATATGTATTGCCAATAAGAATAATTCTCCTTAAATTTTTTTTCTAATATTCTGTATGAATTTGTGAAAGTGTTGAGTGATGTGGAGACATTGCTTCAAAATGTCCAAGTCCATAAGTAAAGAATCACTGTCCCATATCCATTTTAGTATTCAAATATATGCCACCTTTATATTCAGTTAAGGACAGTATAAGAAATGTTTGTAGACCTGGTGACAGGATTTAGTTTGTAGAGGCATTCTCTGTCAAGCCTGAAAACATGAGTTTGATTGTCACAATTGACTTCATAAAAGAGAAGAAACAAGTTGTCCTTTATTTCCACATGAGTGCTATGTAATGTATTTCCACACACAAGCAAGCATGTAATACATAAATAAATGAACAAGTATACAAATATGAAATTGAGTATTGAAATTGACTGGGTGGGTAAGAGCACCTGTTGTTCTTCTAGAGAACCTAAATTTGTTTCCTAGAACCAACACCGCAACTATCAATTCCCTGTAACTCTAGTTACAGGGACTTAGGGATCTTTTTTGCCCTCCCAAACTACCAAGCATGCACATCATGAACAGATATACCTGCAGAAAAAACACTTGTAATCAAGAAAATAAACAAATCTAAAACGTATAAAAAGTAGTAAAAGAAATATTTAAAAAAATGAAGTTGATTTTTCTAATGTGATACAAAAAATTATACATAGAGTGAGAGCTAACATGCCAAATAGAACTATTTTTTTTTTAATTTTCACATCTGTGTTGTGAAAAGGAGAAATGTGTTTCAGAATGCAACTCAGATTCGCACATATGTATCACCAAAGAAATATATTTATGGGGACCAGGACCCAGGTATGCAGGAACTAAATCAGCCCAGTGCCACTGGTTGCTTCTGATCTGTCTGGACCAGTGCTCTGAGCAGACCTTGGGCAGAAATTTTGCAGCCAGTCACACAACACCTAGAGGAAGCTGCACTCCCAGGTGCTCTAAAGGCCACAGCATCACAGGATCGCAGAGACAGCCTGACTCTGAGGAGTTCTGACACAACCAGGATCACAGGAAGGACAGTCCTCAGTAAGATCTAGCCAGGGTAGGTAGCACTAAAGATAACCAGATGGCAGGAGGCAAGCATAAGAACATAAGCAACAGAAACCAAGGATACTTGACATCATCAGAACCCAATTCTCCCACCATAGCAAGTCCTGGATACACCATCACACTGGAAAAGCAAGATTCACATCTAAAATCACTCCTCAGGATGATGATACAGGACTTACATAACTCCCTCAAATAAATACATGAGAGCACAGGTAAACAGCTAGAAGCCCTTAAAGAAGAAACACAAAAACTCCTTAAATAACTATAGGAAAACACAAACAGGTGAAGGAAATGAACAAAACCATCCAGGACTAAAGATGGAAATAGAAACAATAAAGAAATCACAAAGGGAGACAACCCCTGAGATACAAAACCTAGGAAAGAGATTAGGAGTCATAGATGCCAGCATCACCAACAGAATAGAAGAGATAGAAGAAAGAATCTCAGGAGCAGAAAACAACATAGTAAACATTGATACAACAGTCAAAGAAAATGCAAGAAGCAAAAAGCTCCTAACCCAAAACACCCAGGAAATCCAGGACGCAATGAGAAGACCAAACCTAAGGATAATAGGTATAGAAGAGAGTGAAGACTCCCAATTAAAGGGCCAATAAATATCTTCAACAAAATTATAGGAGAAAACTTTCCTAACCTAAAGAAAGAGATGCCCATGAACATACAAGAAGCCTACAGAACTCCAAATAGACTGGACCAGAAAAGAAGTCCCCAATGAAGGAGTTAGAGAAAGGTTCTATGGAGCTGAAGGGTTTGCAGCCCCTTAGAACGAACAACAATTACTAACTAGTACCCTCAGAGTTCCCAGGGACCCAACCACCAATCAAGGACTATACAGGGTGGGATTGAGTGTACTGGCAGCAGGTATGTGGTGGAGGAATGCAAATTCGATCATCGATAGGAGTGAGGGACCTCGGCCTTGTGAGGGTTTTGTGCCCCAGTGTGGGGGAATGCCAGGGCCAATGGGTGGGAGAGGGTGGGGGGACAGGCATTGGGAGGGGGGAGGCAGAAGGGGTTTGTTCTTGTTTTTGTTTGTTTGTTTGTTTGTTTGTTTTGGAGGGGAAAATGGGAGAGGGAAAGTGTACATGTGAATGAAGAAAATACTTAATTTAAAAAAAAAAAAAAAGAAATTCCTCCTGTCACAAAATAATCAAAACACCAAATGCACTAAACAAATAAAGAATTTTAAAAACAGTAAGGGAAAAGGGTCAAGTATCATATAAAGGCAGACCTACCAGAATTACAGCAGACTTCTCACCAGAGACTACGAGAGCTAGAAGATCCTGGGCAGATCTCATACAGACCCTAAAAGAACACAAATGGCAGCCCAGGCTACTATGCTCAGTCAAACTCTCAATTACCATAGATGGAGAAAAACCAAATTTATACAGTATCTTTCCACAAATCCAGCCCTTCAAAGGATAACAGATGGAAAACAACATAAGGAGCAAAACTACATCCTAGAAGAAGCAAGAAAGTAATCTTTCAACAAACCCACACAAACCTAATTCCACCTCTTACAACAAAAACAACAGGAAGTAACAATTACTTTTTCTTAATATCTTAATATGAAAATTAATTTTACCAATATATGTTAATCGATTGAAACCCAAAAATATGAGGAATTAGAAATTGTCGACTGTCATCCAGTGGTCTCTCTAATTTGGTAATTGGAGAAATAGGGCCAATATTTTATAATCCATATACACTTTCTGCTTGTTTGTACATGACAGTGTCTTGCTGTGTATAACATAATGGTCTTAAAATCAGGCTTCTCCTATCTCAGCCTCTCTATTAGTAGGATTGTTTATTTGATGTTTTTACACTATACTATGGTTTTCAGAACATCTTACATTACATATTTCAAATGTATTTATACAGCCAAGGAAACCTAGACAATTAACTTGGGAGGTGGCTTATAAGAGAACAACAAAGAGTAAGACTGAATGCTTTGTTTGATATTTGTAACTATTGTATCAAGTTTGAAGAAAAGGACTTTATAAATTAGTCTTTCTTTGAGGTGAATGCTTTTCAAAATTATCACAGCCAATGAACTAGATTCTTACCCTTACCTAATGTCTGTGCCACCCTACAAGCAGAACCATTGTTCATTGAACAGTTGGTGATTGACTTCATGGATAGACCATCTTAATACACATACCATTTCTTAAATGAATATAGCCTGTTCTCTGTGGACTGACAATGAAGACAATCACTCAAGTCCAATAGCTTTGACCATAGCAGGAAAGCTGTATCCAAAAAGCTTGCCTACAATTCATTCCTAGGTGCAGCAGAACTGTCAACTCTTAGCTTAACTACAATGGAGGTAAAATCCTTTGGTGATGTAAGGGTCATTGAAGTACAGCCTTATTACAATGAAATCCAATGTCTAAAAATTGTTCTTATTTTGGGCTTGTACCACAGTAAGAACCAATATTTTAAGCTCTATTAAAAACAAAACAAACAAACAAACAAACAAACAAGCAAACAAAAAGACTTTATCTATTTGTGTTCATTTAAAATACTAGTAGTGATGTACTATTTTAAAATGTACAGTTAATATGTTTAGAGTTATTTAAAAAATTTATATTGAGAAAAACAAATGTATTTTCAGTATTGCTGTAGACAAGCATCTACATAAGGCTGTTCAATGGATTGTTGTTTTATGTCAAACAATTTTATAATACTCATTTTTAATTGTTACAATATTTTATAAATTTTAAATAATATAACAAAATAAATATAAACTAAAATAGAAATATATTTATTATTTTTATAATATGTTATTATTATATGAAACAATACCAAAGAATGTGAAGGAAACCTTCACTGGAATTATTTGAGATAAGAATTTAATTCATTTTAAAACTTGCCTTTTGTAGCTCAATGTTTAGTTTTTCAAATACATGCTGCTTTAAATAATGTTTCATGCTTTTTATTTTAAATTAGAATTCCTTATAAAAGGTATAAAAAGACATATATATTATTGCATATAAGTTGTAAATATATATCAATAAAATATTGCTATCATTGTTTATTTGTATAATTAGTAGATAAAAACATAAGAAATATACAGGTACAACACAAAACCATGTGTTAAAGTTAATTATAATGTGTATTGAATCCCTTCAAAACGTATTTGGAAACTTTCTAGACAATTTTAACTAGTCAAGTACTTTTACTGTCTGAATGATATATACATAAGTTTGAAAAATGGAATCAGTATGATTTTTATCTTACCATCTTGAAAACAGTACAGTTTTATTGATGAACTCATTATACATATATAAGTCATATAAAATATTTGCTATTATTTGAGAATTTCATATTTGCATAAATGGTGTTATGATCAAGTATAGCCTCCATTCTCTTCATTCTGACTCCTGCACTATCCCATTTGTGATAATTCCACTGAAGTTCATTTAAAAAAATCAGTTTTAATTTTTGAATTACATTTAATTACAACATAATTAAATCATTTCCTAATAATTGTTCCCTCCAATATTCTGGTACATCTCCAATATATCTCAAATTAATTTTCTATTTTTTTAATTTTTTTTCCAATTTAGTTTGTTTATTGATTTTTTAAATTAATCATTCCATTCATTTATATCTCAAATGATATTCCCCAGTTACACCTCCACCAACCCTCCATCCCACATCCACCTTCCTCCTCACCTTTGAGTGGATGAGGGTGCTCCCTGACCCACCCATACCTGCCTACCCCAATGCTCCATCATCCTCCTATGCTGGGGAATCAAACCTCCCAGGGACCAAGGGGTTCCTCTCCCATTGCTGTCAGGTAAGGCCACCCTCTCCTACATACGTATCTGTAACCATGGATCCCTCCAGGTGCATTTCTTGGTTGGTGGTCTAGTCTCTGGGAGAACTGGGTGGTCAGGCCAGCCTATATTCCTCTTCCCGTGGGGTTGCAATCCCCCTCTGCTCCTGCAGTCCTTCCATCAGTTCCACTACTAGATTGTCTGAGCTCAGTCTGATGGTTGGTTCGGAGTATCCACATGTGCATTAGTTAGTTGCTGGCTGGACCTAGGTTCCTGTCAGCACGCACCTCTTGACTACAACAACAATGTTGGGTTTGGTGTCTGCAGACATGATGGATCCTCAGGTGAGACAGCCCCGGTTGGCCTTTCCTTCAGTCTTTGTTCCATTTTTTGTTCCTGTCCTTCCTTTGGACAGGAACATTTCTGGGTAAAAACTTTAAGATAGGTGGGTAGCTCTATCCCTCAACCATGGGCCCTGCTTATATACTGTGAGGTGGTCTCAACAGGTTCTATCTCCCCCTTCTCTGCTCATTTTGGCTAAAGTCAGCCCCATTGGATCCCGATAGTCTCACATTTCCCGGGTTTCTGGGACCCTCCAGTGGCTAGCCTCAGTTCCTCCTCCCTTCTGCTACATATTTTTGTTCAATTTCCTGACCCTTTGTACCTCTCTAACATCTTCTCCAGTTCCTGATACTGCTCTTCTTATTACCCACACTTCCTCTCTCCCTCCGAGGTCCCCATCTCCCTCCACCTCCCATGATTGTCCAGTTTGCCCCTCAATGCAGGACTGTAGTATCCACACCTGGTTTTCCTTCCTTCTCCATTCCATATGGTCTGTGGGATACACCACGGGCATTATGAGCTTTGGGGTTATTATCCACTTATTAGTGAGTACATACTGTGTGTTCTTTTGTGTCTGGGTTTCCTCACTCAGGATGATATTTTCTAGTTCCATTCTTTTTTTTGATTTATTATTTTATTTATTTATTTATTTATTTTTAATTAGGTATTTTCTTTATTTACATGTACATTTTCCCTTTCAAGATCACACATAGTTCCATTCATTTTGATGCAAATTTCATGAAGCCATTGATGTTAATTGCTGTGTAGTACTCCACTGTGTATATGTACCATATTTTCTGTATCCATACTTCTGTTGAGGGACATCTGGGTTGTTTCTAGCTTCTGGCTATTATAAATAAGGCTGCTTTGAACATAGTGGAGCATGTGTCCTTGTTATATGTTGGAGAATCTTTTGGCTGCCCAGGAGTGGTTTAGCTGGGTCCTCAGGCAGAAATATTTTCAATTTTCTCAGGAACTACCAGACTGATTTCCAAAGTGGTTTTACTAGCTTGCAGTCCTACTAACAATGGAGGACTCTTCCTCTTTCTTCACATCCTAGCCAACATCTACTGTCACCTGTGTTTTTGATCTTAAACATTCTGGTTGATGTGACATGGAATTCCAAGTTCATTTTTCATAACATAAATGTAAAAATATGTAAACATGCTGGGTCCACCTAAATTCCTTTAATATTACCTGTGTGTATATGATTTCAGGATTGGCTACATTGTACTGAATAAACCACTGTGTTTACTTCATCTTACCAGTATGAACCTAGATATATGGCCATCTTCAGGAGCATTGAAAGCTTGTCAGGGGCAAAATTAAACATTGATGTTAGTTGAGAGATGCACCTATTTATATATACTGCTATACGACATTAGAATCCAGAGTAGTACTGTATTTAAGTACCAAATAATAGTAATTGGTTCTCCTTAAAAGACTGTGACCTCAATATCTATTGTTTTTGGCAAGTTAAAATTATTGTAGTTATAAATTTCAAACCTTAAAAACAATAAAAAAATTGATTGGATATGTACATTGCTATGATGCCACTATTAAAATAGTTGGCAGACATATCTTACCATGTTGGTCATTGTTTCAGTCTGCATGGTCAACAGCTAGATAAAATATATGATGCATTCTTCTTCTGTTACATAGTAGCCTCCAGGATTAAGAAAGTTTAGCAGAAATGATGAAACACTCAGGTCAGTACAAGCTTGTTTTCTTTGTGGTTTATGAATTAAGTATATGATATCCAGTGTATCAAGTGTTTTGAAGGTAGTCATAAACAATAGCAAAACCTTGCAATATTTGGTATGTCTATTTGAACCCAATTGTCAACAACTCTAGTAGAGATTATGCATTCTTCATATGGGTATTTTTGTTTATAAGCTTATAAGGAGGACACTGTTATAAAATAACTCCATTTAAAAATAATTTTATTTTTATATATCTGTACATTATATGGAGCTTCTAAAGTGGTAAGTTTTTGTATGATTCTTTTAAAGGTCTTCCATGTTCATTACTTACTAAAATTCTTATGATGCCCTGCTGTTCCATTTCCTACAACTTAATCCTTCTAGTTTCATTATTTCTTATTCCCCTTTATAGTACCTACATTTTATTTTTTTTCCTTTGTATGTTTCCACATAATGGCTTCTTATTACTTTCTTGATATATCTAGATATTCAATATTTGAACACATATATCTAGATATTCAAAGCTAACATTCATAAAAAGAAAATAAACACAAACAACAACAGCAACAACAACAACAATTTTTGTGATATTTGTCTTCCATTGATAGGGTTACCTCATTCAGAACAATTGTGTTGCTTATTCCACCCATTCAATTGGAAATTTTACAATTTTGATTTTTTTATTCATAGAAGTATGTAAGTATAAGACATTTACTATTCATTCATCAGATAATGAACATATGGGATGTTTTTATATTCTGGCTATTGTGAGTAGAGTAGCAATGTATATAGATGAGCAAGTATATCTGTATTAAAATGTAGATTTGACTGTAAAGCCAATGAATGATATAGTTGAATCACGTTGTACATTTATCTCTAGCTTTGGAGGAAATTTCACAATAATATCCAAAGTAACTTACTATGTTTTATCTGACCAACAATAAATAACTAGTCCCATTTTAATCATACATGCAAGTATCTGTTGTCCTTATTTTTATCTCAGCCATTTTGAATGAGATAAGCTAAAATTGCAAAGTAGTTGTGTTTTATGCTATTTGAGGATACTGAACATTTTTTAAAAATAGACTATTTATACTGAGCTGATCCGTTGATTTTGATTTGCGGTTATTGACATCTTTTCATTCCATTCCATGAATGAATTTCACCTCTTTTTAGATGAGTTATTTGTTTTAGTTTTGTTTATTTCATTGCATATTCTAGACACTATCAGATATATAAATATCTAGGACATTTTCAAATTCTGCATGTTCCTTTCCACAAAAATTAAGTGTCCTTTCAAGGTAACACAGGCATTAGTATAATCAATTAAAAAATAGGTTATTTCCAAGTATTTATATAGTATGGAAATCATTAGAAAAAAGAAGCTTTCATATTTTCACAGCAAATATTTTTAAATATATGTCAGTGATATCTGAAATCTTTAAGAACACTTTCTGTGAAACCATTCGTATTTTCTGTGTTATCTCACATGAGAAGACATTCTTCCTTTCCCTTTTCCCTGTAAACTTATTAATCATCACTTCTCTTCTCTCCTTCTCACACCTTTATAAAGGTTGAAACCAATATACTATTCATTATATTTCTATGAAATTAACATTTTAGTTTCACATGTGAAAGATAAAATTGATCTTCCTGTAATTAGACCTAGTAGTGTTAGCAATTTTATCAAACAAAATTATATACGTAAGACTATGGAAAAAAATTAAACTCCATTTGTAGTGTTTCTAGCCACAGTTTTTAACATATCATACATGGAGAACTACTCTTAAATATGATAAAAATCATCACATCAGCTTATGAAGATATTTGATAGTAATAACACATCAACATTTGGGAACACAGCTCCTTCCAAACTTTGAAGCTTGATGGAAACCTATAAGAAATATGTTCCCACGATAGGCATCTATAGTGAGAACTGAGGTCATGGTAAAGGGACAAATGAGTAGTCAGTCTCTTCAGGGACTCATACCTCATTTGAATACTCAGGAATTCCAAAGACATAAGAATCTGGAAGCAATAAGATATACTCTAAGGACTTGTAGGATATATATATATATATATATATATATATATATTATATAATATATATATATTCACATATTACTTTAATTATTGTAATAATAAAAAATAAAATTAATAATTATATAATATGGAATAAAATTAAGAACAAAATAAACATTTTTAAATTCTAGACATGCTACCACAGCAGGTAAATTAGCTATAATGTTATAATCAATAATTATTTTAATTTCTCACATTAGATTTAATTCTTTAAAAATAAAGTACTATTTTTCAATCAAATTGAAAATCACGCCAGGGTTTAGGTGAAAATATGATCAGTGGTTTAGAAATATATATCTTTTTCCATGCAAACCTCCAAAAGCCTAGGTAAAAATTTACCACAACATAAGAGGTGAAGCACATGATTTAATGCTATGGAATTAGTAGTGTTTTTTAAAGCACTTTATTTTCAATTTCTAGACCTTGAATAATTTCACTAAACACATAATCAATGTTTTACACATGAAGGAAGAAGAAAGTTATAGTAAATGAAATACCATTGTAGATGTATCTAATACTCTTTATTTTCACAGCAATACTAATTTTTATTGAAAAAGGACTAGCCAAATTTCTATTTGCTAAATGGATTAAATGAATTGTTCTGAGTACAATTATACTTAACCTTGTGTTGTACTAGTTACACATTGGAATATATTGAGTTGGTTTTTTTTAAAGAAAAATTGATTATATTGATAAAATAAAAGAAACTCAAATGCTAATAAATGTACTTATCTAAAAGATGCTGAATGCAATTAAAATAGGGAAAAGTAGTCATTCCCCGGAGACCTACTGGGAATCTGGAAATCACACCAGCCAGGGAGTTTGGTAGACTATATTAAATCTTCTTCCTGCCCTCCATTTCCAGTTCTCACTTCTCTCTCTCTCTCTCTCTCTCTCTCTCTCTCTCTCTCTCTCTCTCTCCCATCCCCCATCTCCCTCTCCCTTCCCCTTCCTCCCCCTCCCCTCCTCCCTCACCCCTCTCTCTTTCTCTTTCTCATCTCCCCATTCTTAGGGGATTACTTATTCTCAGATATCTGATCCTTGTGGTCAGGGAACTACAGCACACCCAAATTACTCTTTCTTGTGGACTCTTGCAGTGCTCCCTTATACCCCAGATTCCTTTCTTTCAGCTCCCAATATGTAGATATTGGATATTTCTATGTGGGAAGCTCAAAGGCCACAACTGGAATAATCTCAGAAGCACTCCCATCCAGGCACCTACAACCACCACATTCTCCTAATACAAAAAAGACAACAGAAACCAAGGAATGAAACACCTATCTGTCAAAGGGAAGATAAAAGCATATATAACTAAAATGATCTTAAAGCCAGATGACTAGACAGCAACATGAGAACATAATCTAAAACAGCCAAGACAAAATGTTTCCATTAAGCCAAAAAAAACCCTATGCAATATGGATTGGGAAATGTAACTTAGCTGTAGCATAACACAAGCACTTCAACACATACCTATAATGAATAAGTTCAAAGTTTCTAAAGGAGATATAAGTGAATCCATTAATGGAACCAACAAACACACAAACATACACACACGTGCACTCGCGCACACACACACACACACACACACACACACACACACACACACTCTGAAAAAAATGAAAAGAAAAAAAATAAAGACATCTAAAAGGAAAACCACTTAGGAAGATCTAGCCTGTGGTAAAATTTGCAACAACAACAAAAAAAAATTTAAGAATTTGGAGTTCAGTTAAGGAATTATCCCCATATACCAATGAGTTTGATGTTCTTTCCCATTTTCTCTTCTATTAGAGGAAGTATGTGTGGATTTATGTTGAGATCCTTGATCCACTTGAACTTGAGTTTTGTGCAAGGTGACAAAAGTGGATCTATTTTCATATTTCTACATACCTACTGCCAGTTAGATTAGCAGCATTTATTTAAGATTTTTTCTGCACTATACAGCAAACCACTAGCCAACATCAAACTAAATGGAGAGAAACTTCAAGCAATCCCACTAAAATCAGAGACTAGATAAGGCTGTCCACTCTCTCACTACCTATTTAAAGTCCTAGCCAGAGCAATTAGAAAACAAAAGAAGATTAAAAGGATGCAAATTGGAAAGGAAGAAGTTAAATTATCACTATTTGCATATGATACGATAATATATATAAATGGCCACAAAAATTCCACCAGAGAACTCCTAAACATGATGAACAACTTCAGAAAACTGGCTGAATATAAAATTAACTCAAACACATCAGTAGCATTCCTATACTCAAAGGATAAACAAACTCAGAAAGAAATTAGGGAAATGACACCCTTCACAATAGTCAAAAATAACATAAAGTACCCTGGTGTAACTTTAACCAAGCAAGTGAAAGATCTGTATGACATGAAATTTCTGAAGAAACAAATTGAGGAAGATCTCAGAAGATAGATCTCCCATGCTCATGGATTAGAAGGATTAATATAGTAAAAATCTTGCCAAAAGCAATCTACAGATTCACTGCAATCTCCATCAAAATGCCAACTTAATTCTTCATAGAGTTAGAAAGAACAATTTGCAAATTCATTTGAATAACAAAAAACCTAAGATGGTGAAAACTATCCTCAACTATAAAAGAACTTCTGTGGGAATCATCATCCTTGATCTCAAGCTGTACTACAGAGCAATCATGATAAAAACTGCATGGTATTGGTACAATGACAGTCAGGAAGATCAGTGGAATAGAATTGAAGACCTGGAAATGAACTCACACACCTATGGTCACTTATCTTTGACAAAGGAGTTAAAACCATTCAATGAAAAAAAAAAAAAAAAAAAAAAAACAGCATTGAACTCACACACCTATGGTCACTTGATCTTTGACAAAGGAGCTAAAACCATCCAGTGGAAAAAAGACAGCATTTTTAACAAATGTTGCTGGTTCAACTTGCAGTCAGCATATAGAAGAATGCAAATCCACCCATTCTTATCTCCTTGTACAAATCTCAAGTCCACCTGGATAAGGAACTTCACAGAAAACCAGATACACTGAAACTTATAGAAGAGAAAGAAGGGAAGAGCTTTGAATCCCTGCGCACAGGGAAAAATTTTCTTAGCAGTACACCAATGACTTGTGCTGTAAGATCAAGGATTAAAATGGGACCACATAAAATTGCAAAAAAAAAAAAAAAAAAAGACAAAGGACACTGTCAATAGGACAAAACAGCATCCAACAGATTAAGAAAAATTTTTTACCAATTCTATATCCAATAGAAAGCTAATATCCAATATATACAAAGAACTCAAGAAATGAGACACCAGACAATCAAATAAACTTAATTAAAAATGGGCTACACAGCTAAACAAAGAATTTTCAATTGAAGAAACTCAAATGGTTGGGGAGCACATAAAGAAATGTTCAACATCCTGAGTCATCAGGGAATCAATACAAGGTAAATCAAAACAACCCTGAGATTCTTCCTCACAGCAGTCAGAATGGCCAAGATCAAAAACTTAGGTGACAACAGATGCTAGCAAGAATGTAAAGAAAGAGGAATACTCTCCATTGTTGGTGGGATTACAAACTGGTGCAACCAATCTGGAAATCACTTTGACTGTTTCTAAGAAAATTGGACATAGTATTACATGAGGATCCAGCTATACCACTCCTGGGCATATACCCAAAAGATGCTCCAACATATAACAAGACCACATGTCCCCCTATGTTCACAGCATCTTTATTTATAATAACCAGATGCTGAAAACAACGCAGATGTCCTTCAACAGAGGAATGGATACAGAAACTGTGGTAAATTTACATAATGGAGAACTACTCAGCTATTAAAAACAATGACCTCATGAAATACTTAGGCAAATGGATGGAACTAGAAAATACCAACCTGAGTGAGGAATCCAATCACTAAACACACATGGCATGCACTCACTAGTCAGTAGATAATATCCCAAAAGCTTGGAATACCCAAGATAAAATGCACAGACTACATGAAGTTCAAGAAGAAGAAAGACCAAATTGTGGGTGCTTTGGTCCTTCTTAGAAGGAGTAACAAAATACTCATGGGAGGAAATATGGAGAACAATTGTGGAGCAGAGACTAAAGGAAAGGCCATCGAGATACTGTCCCACCTGGGGATCCATCCCATATAGAGTCACCAAACTCAGACACTGTTTTGGATGCCAAGTAGAACATTCTGAGAAGAGCTTGATATACCTATCTCCTGAGAGGCTCTGCCAGATCCTGACATATACAGAGGTGGATACTTGCAGCTAACCCTTGAACTAATCAGGGGATCCACAATGGAGGAATTAGAGAAAGGACTCAAGGAGCTGAAGGGATTTACAACCCCATAGGAAGAACAACAATATCAACCAACCAGAGCTCCCATGGTCTAAATCACCAACCAAGGAATACACATGGAGGGACCCATGGCTCCAGCCTTATATGTAGCAGAGGATGGCCTTATGCATCGAGGTGAAAAGAGGCCCTTGGTCCTGTGAAGGCTTGATGCCCCAGTAAAGGGGTATGCGAAGGTAGGGAGGAGGGAGGAGGTGGATGTGTGGGGGCATGCCCTCATAGAAGCAAAAGGGGGTTAGGAGTAGGATGTTTCTTGGAAATCAGGACAGGGATGAACATTTGAAATATAAATAAATCAAATATCCAATAAAAATAAAACTTTTCTTTTTGCATAGTATAGTCTTGACATCTTTGTTAAAGATAAAGTGTGGTTTTGTTTTTGAGTCTTCAATTCTATTCCATTGATCAACTTATCTGTCTCTGTACCAATAACATGCAGGGCTGTTTTGTTTTGTTTTGTTTTGTTTTGTTTTGTTTTGTTTTGTTTTATCACTGTTGCTCTGTAGTATAGCTTGAGGTCAGGGATGGTTTTTCCCCCAGCCAGAAGCTATTTTATTGTGAAGATTAGTGTTCAGTATCCTGTGTTTTTTGTTTTCCCGTATGAAATTGAGAATTGCTCTTTTCTTGTTTTAAAGAGTTGTGTTGGAATATTGATGGAGACTGTGTTAAATGTGGAGATTGCTTTTTAATAGGATGGGCATTTTTACTACGTTGATGCTACTAATACTTGAACATAGGAGATCTCTCCATTTTCTTTGAAGTCTTCTTTGATATTTTCTTGAGAAACTTGAAGTTCTTTTTTTTAATATTATTTATTTATTTGTATTTATATAAGTACACTTTAGCTGTACTCACACACAGACCAGAAGAGTGTGCATCGGAACCCATTAGAGATGGTTGTGAGCTACCATGTGGTTTCTGGAAATTGAACTCAGGACCTCTGGAAGAGCATTTAGTGTTCTTAACTGATGAACCATCTCTTCAGCCCAGAGACTTGAAGTTCTTGTTATACTGATCTTTCATTTGTTTGTTTTAAGAGTTACCCCAAGATATTTTATATTATTTGTGACTATTGTGAAGGGTGTTGCTTTTTTTTCTTTCTCGTCCCATTTATCATTTGTATAAAGAAAGCTACTGATTGGTTTGAGTTAATTTATATCTAGTCACTTTTCTGAAGTTGTTTATTATCAGTAGAAGTTCTCTGGTAGAATGTGTGTGGATACTTACATATACTATCTTATTATCTGCAAGTAGTGATGCTTTGACTTCTTTGCCAATTTGTATCCACTTATACTCCAATAATGCAAGCTCTAAGATCAAGAATTGATAAATGGGACCAAATAAAATTGAAAAGCTTCTGTAAGGTAAAGAACATAGTCAATAGGACAAATCAGAAACCTATCGATTGACAAAAAATTTCACTATCCTCACATTCGATAGAAGGCTAATATCCAAAATATATAAAGAACACAAACATTGCCAAAAAAAACCAAACAACACAATCAAAAAATGGGGTATAGAGAATTTACAACAGAGGAATCTTGAATGGCAAATAAACACTTAAAGACATGTTCAAAGCCCTTAGTTATCAGAGAAATGCAAATCAAAATGACCCTGAGATTCCATCTTATACCAATCAGAATGGCTAAGATAAAAAACTCAGGTGATAGCACATGTTGGCAAGGATGTGGGGAAAGAGAAACACTCCTCCATTTCGGGTGGGATTGCAAACTGGTACAAGCACTCTGGAAATCAATATGGAGGTTCCTTTGCCTGTAGGACAGCAACCCCATCCCTCACTTGATGCCCTGTTTCTCTGCTGGAGACGGGCTCTACAATTTCCCTCTCCCCACTGTGATGATATTTCATCTAAAGTCCCTCCATTTGAGAATAAAAACCTCTTCTTAAAAGTACAACCTATTTGTGTCACCAAATTTGGAGAAACCAAGTATCTTCCTCACTACTAGGTACTTTGAACAGTATTGGAAAGTACTATACAGACTGCTGGAGGAGAGGACTATTACTCAGTTGTGAATTCTCTGAGCAACATTAACAAACAAATTACCCGAAATTCACATTGGTGCAACAGATTCATGAATTTAGGGAATTCATATGGTAGGAAAAGACCAAGGACTCTTAAAAGTAGCCTTCTGATCTTCAAATTAGTCTACTCACATATGCACACAAAATGTACTGTTAATTATCCAATAAAATATGCTTGAAGAATAGAAGCTACATTTTTTCTTTGAATTTTTCTAGGATATTATCATGCAGTTGTTCTCTATCAATAATTTTCATTATAAAACTGTTCATAGGAATTCTTAAAGTAGGCAATATAGAATTAGATATATAGTTTTTCAAAGAGAGAAACTCGAGAGGAATAACTCTCAAAATATTAAAAAAAATGTAAAAATTAGTATATTTGAATAAATGAAATTCTTTGTGCCTTTATAAAAAATACATGCAGAAATAAAGCAAATTTAGAGCAAGAATTATAATAAAGTACATAAATGTGCATATATGTGTAATGATCTGGAATTTAAGAATATTTCCACCATTACAGGACATCAAATATTTTGCTTTCAATTTTATTAGTGTATATTCATCATAAAAATTATTTATATGATATTTTGTTAGTTTGTCATACAATCTGATCATACTCACTGCCACAATTACCATTTCTTATCTATCCTGCTAACAGTCCAACCTTATTTCAAGTTGTTCCACTTCAACTTATATTAAAAATATTAGGATATAAATGACACCAATATTTTTTGAAAAAAATAAACATATTGAAAATATTTCTTAAAATTATTAGTAAAATAAATTAGTATTACGTCATTTTATCAATCTTTGAGATTTGAAATGTGGGAGAGGAGGTAATCTTTATCCTATTTGAAGTAAAGGGACTCAAAAAGTAGATATCTTACAATACAAGCAGTATGAATTATTAATCTTGGAAGAAAACCAATTGGCCGGAAATACTCTGTTTGGCTTGAAAGGCTTATCTTCAAGTGTGCAGTTCAGCAGATGAAAATCAATCAATCCAGTATGCAGCACCAAGAGCTTCATGAATCAATATCTGTTCTGTCTGGTGCAGGCATGTGTTCACTGAATCACTTGTTAGAAACTAGAAGCTTATTTCACAACAGAGGCTCTGTATTTACATCACTATGCCCTGAGGATAAGAGAAACAAACAAACAACAACAACAACAACAAAAACTACATTAAAAGCTACAGATTAAAACAACTTAAGCATTAATGAAAATATTCAAGTAGTATAACCAGCTAATTGCAGCTTCTGTGCTTAATTTACAAAATGTGAGTACATATGTACACATATAAGCACTCGAAAAGTGAAACTGTCAAGTGGACATATTAACACAGCATGGTAAAAGGAAATGTTCATTAGTTGATTAATGCTTGGGAAAAATTTAGTGGTGACACAAATAGCACATATTAGGACATTATTAAATCAAGAGTCATTATTTATTGATACAGTATAATTGCATCCATTTGAGCCTACATATGTTTATGCAAATTCAAATGGATATTTATTAAAGTTTCATTGTCAATTTACCTTCTCCTACTTTGAGTTTGCTTTTGTTCTGTTTTGTATTGTTGAAGACATTCTGTAACCCAGGCTTACTTCAAACTCACACTTTCAAAAAATTTAACTCAAATTCATAATTCTGCCTCCAACACACAAGTGCTGAAATAAAAGACATTCAAGGCTATGTCTGGAAAATTTATTGGATTTTAAGGCACCATATATTGCTTATATTTATCTACAATTAACACACTGATACATGTCTTTTTTCTATAACAAATTTCGTAGATTTTCCTCATTGTTATATATTTATAATACTCTAAAAAATAGAAGCTAAACACATTTTCACTCAAAAGAATTGTGAATATATCTCTTATCTTTTAACTTGTTAAACATTCAAATGTTGTAAAACATCCATTTCTATTTTAAAGCATGCTAGTAGCTATATAACTTATTTTTTTTCTATCGTCAACTTACTCCAATGATTTCAGCTGAACTAGCTTGATCTTATTGAAGTGATTTTCAAGATTACAGATGATTGAAATTTTATTTCAAAAAGTCAAATTCTTTAACTAATTGAAATAGTAGTTACTGAAGTGTGTGGCTTTTGTGTCTGCCAAAATGGTTACAGTAGTTCATAAACTCACATCTGTAGTAAAACCCATCTTACTCTCCTTTTGAAATACATGTGAATGGGAGCTTTTATGCAACAGACTTTCTTAAACATGAGCTATTTTTGTCACTCAGTTGTACTTTTAATTTTTATTTTACTGGTTCTATGAGAATGATTATGGACGTTTGATCTTTTGATATGTATTTTAACGACATTGGGAAGTCATTAAATCAAGAGCAACTGGCTCCCAAAACCTAGTTGCTCCAAGGAATGAGAGAACCTGCACATACAATATGGTGTTGTTCCTTGACTTATTAACTATTAGTCAAATAAAGTTGTCCACAGTCAATAGCTAGGCAGAAGAGATATAGGCAGAGTTTGTAGTTCCCAGGCTTGCAGTCTGAAGAGACCATGAAGAGAGAAAAGAGGGTAGAAAAGAAGAAAGGCAAATAGGTAAGGAGTCAAGAAAACATAGTCATGAGGGCTGGCCAATTAGAGTAAAGTGCTGCTCAGATGAAACATAGTAATAACTTGGGATTCTCACCAGGAAATAGGTTTTAAAAGCATATTTTCCTGAGAATGCCTTTTGTATTATCATATTTTATCATGTTTTAGGTTTCTAGGACAAAATGAAAATTACAGCATAAAGTGTTTTTTGAGATTAAATTAGCTAACATAGAATTTATAAGCAACTCATAAAGTATTTTAAATGATGCACCTTATAATAACCATAGCATTGTTATGGTGTACACTTTACACACGATTTTTCGTTTGAATATATTAATTAACTAATCTCGGTTTTTGTGTGTGAATGAAAAATAAGAAATTTCCCTCATGGGTAATCAAGTTTCAGAATACTTGATACCCAGTTAGTAGCTCTACATGGGATAGTTTGGTTGTTTCTGCCTTTTGGGAGAAACTATGTCACTTGAGACTGGATTGAACTGCTAAAAATCCTTACTTTATGTAACAGTTTACTTATGTTTGTTATGGTGATGTGCTCTCTCAACTTCCTCTTTCTAATGATATATCTCTTGCTTGCTTCCACTTTTTTCTATCATGAAGGATTATTTTCTTTCTTGAACTATAGGTCAATATAAACTTTTGATTCTGTAAGTTGCATTTTCATGATTTTTATCTCAGCAAGAGAAAAATAACTAATATAGAGCTTAGTCGTGATTGTGCTCAAGGAGGATAAAGAAATAATGTGTCATCAACAAAAATTAAAAGTAGAACTTTGAAAGGAAAGATATCCTATAAGAAGACCATAGTTTCTTCCTTACATCTAAGTTAGGCATGAATAAGAAATGTTGAAGAGCAGCCCCTTCAATCATATGCCAGCAAATGACAGCTATTGAAAGGAGTTCCTCTCACAGAGGCAGCTGATGGGTCCTGAGTATGTCCATGTTAGAAATGGCAGTTCCTAAATATAAGTATCCTTTCAGTCAAAGCCATCATTTTGTTCTCATCTCATCATATGTGTATATACTGAGTTGGAAGTAGATTGTAATCTTATCAATATATCATATCTGTATATACTGATTGGAAGTAGACTGAGTTCATTGCTCTAACTCTCCTGACATTTTTCTTTGGAATTAGGGCAAGGTGAGTCATGGAAGGAACAATTAGTGTTACTTAGCTGTGCAGTACTCATAGTACTTATTTCCACAGAACAAAAGAAGGAATTCTTTCTACAGCTACGTATTCTGCCTACATAATTCATCTAGAACATTCTCTACATCTTGTTTGGCCTTGTTAATGGGGCCTGACAAACCCTGAATGGTATTTAAGTGCAATGAATAACTGACCCCACTTTTAATTAGCCTACAGAGTTTAGACTGATAAGCTACCCCATTTGGGTCATTTCACTTTGATACGCTAAGCCCCTTGCCAGAAATCCTGATCAGGCCTTAAGTTGCAAATGGAAATATAGAGGAAAAAAAGAACCTCAGAACACATATTATATTTTTGTTTACTACTTTCATAATATAGTTTGTTTCCTACCACTCATATGATGTTACCACCTTGTCATGATCGAAGGGTTCCATAGACATATCATGATCAGCATGACTATGTCATTGTTCTTTAAGCTAGCTGCCTCTACTGGAATTCTAAATTCTATGTCCTGGATTATTTGCTCGTTTTTTTTCATGATTCACCCTATGTAGAAAGAATTATTTTTATTTCCTTTCTTTATAATCATCACTAGTATCTGATGGGGCCACAGTTTTAAACTATCTGTTTCTGTCTTGAATTATTTTTGTTATTCTTCTCTTGATTTGATTTGTTTGCTTGATTAGCTTTTATAGTGATGCATATCAATTTCTTTGTCCACATGAAGAACAAGATGCTACTTCCAGTCTTCATCTATTTCCTCATGGCTGGTGTTCTCTCCATTCATTTCCAACAACCAGTCATTGGCTAATAAAACAGCTTTCACAACCATGCCATGGGTACTACATTGTCTTACTTTGAACAGTTTGTAAAAACAAGCTTCAGCTAACTCTTCATTCTTAAGGTGGTAAGGTTGCCTTTTGACATCTCCACTACTTCATTTATTGTGGGGGACAAATTTCATATTCTTAAAAGCCAGCACCCTCATGGCTTTGATATAACTCTCAAATCTCCTCAGAAAGAAGCTACTCCAAGCCTTTATTTTTATTTTTATTTTTTTTAGATAATTTCTTTATTTACATGTAAATTTTCCCTTTCCCAGGTTCCCCTCCAAAAAACAAACAAACAAACAAACAAAAACAACAAGAACAAACTTCTTTTGCTTCCCCCCTCCCATGCCTGCCACCCCACCCTCTCCCACTTATTGGCCCTGGCATTCCCCTACACTGGGGCACAGAACCTTCACAAGGCCGAGGTCCTTTCCTCCTACTGATGATCAAATTTGCAGTCCTCTACTATACACATGCTGCCAGAACATTCAGTCCCACCCTGTATAGTCCTTGATTGGTGGTTGGGTCCCTGGGAGCTCTGAGGGTACTAGTTAGTAATTGTTGTTCGTCCTAAGGGGCTGCAAACCCTTCAGCTCCATAGAACCTTTCTCTAACTCCTTCATTGGGGA